>JAHWFP010115857.1:27969-56720 GCA_023313725.1 Lithobius niger | reverse complement strand
AAAAAAAATTCTTTTCAAATAAAAAAAAAATAAAAGCACAAGGGGCTTCACTGCATAGCCTGTGTCTTAATACATCAGTCAGTATAGAATACGAACTAATACAGCCACCAGAGGTTTCACTGCATTGCCTGTGACGTACTTTCACTTCAGTCAGCTTATCTTAAGACCTACTATTAACTCCCGTTCGTCAATTCTTCCCCATAGCCTAGTAGTTAAGTAAGTATATCCCAACTCATCCGATAAGCCCATGGACCCTGGATCGAATCTGTCTCCTGCCTGTGAAAAAATATTTTCTTCTCTGAAAAATGCCTACTGAAAAATCAAAGGCCAATCGAAGCTCACCAAATAGAGTTCACAGGAAGTTGAAAACCTTAAACAGGAAGTAGAAACCAGAAACATGAAACTGAAAAACGGAAATCGAAACTAGGTGCACTGTAGCTGTGACGTCAATTCCGCTCTGGATGGAGGTACCTCTCTGTGGCCTGAATAGTGGTACCCCACAGAAACGCTGCCTGGATAGACGGTTATCTCTATTTCTGGTTCAATACACTCTAGCGTTTGACCAAACCAGGAGTTTCTCTCCCCAGTTTAATTTACTAGTTAATATACTAAAAAATAAAACGAAAAATCTGACTGCTGCCAAAACTTAAACCAGCATAGATCTGATTTACCGTATGTGTGAAAATCCCATAAATCTATTGTCTATACAGGGTGGCCATTTTTGAAATAAAAATTCAAATAGGGACCACTTTTCTGGATCCAAAATTTAATCCTGAGTGCAAAAAGTGGGTTCTATTTTTCGAAATTTTTCTTTTTTAATACAGAAAAAATTTCAACTTTCATTCAGTGTAGCTATTGTGCCTCAAAATCTTTTTCAAGTCAAACTTGACCAAAAAATTGCAAAAAACAGAACCCGGATTTATGGATCGAACGTACGAATCTAAGTGGAATGATGTGGTATCCTGTTCATCCTTTTTGAAGCCACATGTAAAAAAATTGCCATTGTTAGCACCCTTCAGAACCGTGACGGACGATACGTGAACAGTTTTGAAAGTCTAAAATGACTTCCAAATGTATGAATAAGGTAAACATACTCAGCGGACTGAGTATTGCATTCAGGTGCTAGTGTGGAGCGGTGCAACCGTGCTTTCGCCCCCCCCCCCCCAACTCGCCATTTACCTATCAGCAGCAAGTCCCTCACTTGCTGACTTTCAGCCCACACTTTCTACAGTTCAATGGACTATGATTAAGTGTCGAGTACTACCCGAAAACTGAGGGCGTTCGTACAATAATGCACAAGGCTATTTTTGTACAATGTTCAAGGTTTATGGTCATTATTCTAAACTATCAGCCGTATTCAGAAAACGCACTTGAGGGTCAACTCTGTGTAAGGGCCAGTTTAAGGGCCAACCGCAATTTCAGAAATCGCACGTGGTCCAGTTGGCCCTCCAACTCGCTCTCAACTTTCGCGATAACCAGGGGTGACAAGTATCACCCTTGAGAGCGTTGTAAGCAGGAATGATCTGCCTTGTTCACGACGTCCACGACGTCAACATAGGACATAGGACAAACAGAAGGCACGACTGGAACGGGCGTACATAAAGACTGCATTATAGCATTGTATGGTGAAGTCGACTTTATGATGCAGTTCCGTATGTTCAAAGGGAATTTCAACGAACTGCTAACGCTGACATCTGCTAACTGCATCATATACACGCACATGTAATAGAACGAAATCCTAAATCAAAAAACACATACAGAACAGAGGCCATAAATAGCAAAACGCCTGCTAAATGGAAAGATTAAAAATACACAGTAAAATGAACACCTAATTGCTCACTCGAATTAAAACATCAAACACACAAGACAATAAAACACTGCCTTAACTATGAGCTAACACACAAATTAAGCACACACATACAAACATATACACGCACACGAACACACACACATGCACATTGAACATTTCAAACACAAACTGCGTTCACTTTCTACAATAACCATTGAGTACAAACAGTCCTTTTTTCCTAGAATTGAAGTTAATTTTATGGCCGTCGTTTGTCAGTGGCTATGGGGAGTCGTGTTGGAGTATGCATTTACTGGCGGCCGAACGAGGTTGGTGACGTCAGAACAAGGCAGCTGCGCCCCACCCCCATCCCCCAAAATGCAGAACTTTCTGCCACTGTCTGCGACACCAATTGTCGGAGGAAAAATGGTCTAGAGTGAATCTGTTTTTATCATATGGTTATCTACATGTTTATTAGATTTTATTAAATAACTCTTAAGTGCTTTACCCTATTGAACTGGCAATTCCACCAATGGAAAGGTCTCATCGAGACGATTAAAATGATGTTCTGGAATGTCAATATCTGTCAAAATTGGCGAAACGGCAGAAATTTGGCCAAAATTTGTCCACGGAGGCCTTCAACTGCCCGCAACGTATCGTCGTGCGTCGCGCTGATTCTGGCCCTCGAGGACGAACTGATCAAGGGCGAAGTTTTTGGCATTCTCAAACGCCCTTGGTGACCCTCAAGTGTTAACTTTAGTCCTTGGTCGATTCACCCTTGAGTTCATGATGAAGAATGTTCTGTGAATACGGCCGTTAGTCATGAAACTGCAACAGCAGAGTTGCCTGCATAAGGTAAAGCATCATTGTTGGAAGTCTTTTTCGGTGAAGGGGTTATTTGCCGACGTTCGTTTCCCTTGGAGTGGAGATGGGGCAATTCGGCATAAAGTAAGAGAGCATTACTCTCTTATTTAGTGAAGGAGCAATTTATTATTTCCCTTGTTCGCAGAAGGAGGTATTACGGAATCAAGCTAGAATGTAATGAACTACCACAAGTAAAGTTATACAGACACCACCCACCTTGAAGCAGTAGACTAGTTATAGTATGAACTGGCAATGGCCTAATAACGGGAACGAGGCAAGAGGGCATAAAAATGTATGAAAGATTTTATTTATTCTGTTTTCTTCAAAGGTTCCTTCAAAGGTTCAAAGGTTTTTTTTCTTTATAGTTCCATTCGGTATGCAAAGGAGGTTCTGTAACCTGCCTGCGAATGCGCGGGCACAGCCCTCACACTGTATAGAGCGCCTTGGCGCATAAGGCAGTCATTTTTTTCTCCAGCCAGCTGCCACGTCACATCGTTTCCGACACCTATTGAAAATCTTTTAGCCACGAAAGAGCCCAGCAGTGATACCAAAGACAAAACAGCATCCAAAGAAAGTCTCCTAATGGAAGACCACTCCTTGCCCATTGATTAGTACGCAGCTCACTCTGATGCTGCTACCACATCACGGACTGATGTGTCTCTCCATCTTTCATCCGACAAGTTGTCTGCACCTGCGTCGACCTCTGCATCCACGAAAGATGCATACACAAATGACTGGATTGCTGCAACATCTACCGATAGCAGACATAAACATTATCTTTCATCATCCAAACAACAAACGACAAAAAAGCATTAAAGTAAGCCTCTTCACGAAAGACACCATTTTTCCTTTTTGGATTGAAGCAAGATCTTTCGTCATTCCATTGTGGACCCCTTCCACTGTCATCCCTTCTGCCACCACGAAAGACGCCATCAAGTCTTGAATATGACACCTTCTTTTGTCAGTACATGACAAGCCACTGGACTGAAGCAACCATATTCACGAAAGATGCCCTCTTCTAATCTGAAGCAAGTTTCTCGCCTTATTGTGGACTTTCAACTACCTTCACTCACGGAAATTGTAGTTGTTCAGCTGCACGAAAGACATCATAACTGGACGGGATTTCACGTTGCCAATATTTGTATGGCATTGTTGAACCCGAAACCTCTCATGCGCCATTTGTTTCACATGGACATGGGGCTACGTCTTGAACTTTGTTCATCTTTCGTCACCAATGCAACAACGCCTAGCAACATACCACTGCAATGATGTATCTCATCTTTTGTCATTCCGACATCTTGAATTTTGTACAAGTACTGCCTCATGCTGCTTCTCAAGACCTGAAATGGAAACGGACTCATTTCTTGACCTGTTTTCATCTAGAAGCTTTCGTCAGTCTTACCCGGCGTTGGTACGATAACTGGTGAACTACTGGTGAACATCTCCTTCATCTTCACCACCATTCTGCACATCACAGAAACAAGTCGATCGACACCTGAATTGCTTCGGTCTGTTCTTCCACTCAGCTAAATGATACGGACATTAACGACAACCGGCAACTGATACCTGGTTTCTATTTCGTCCCATTCACCATTCAACATGGAAGCAAGCCTGCTGACATGGACTATCTTCGTCTGTTGTCTTTCGTCAGTTTCACAGACACAGACAGACACTAACGACAAACAAATAAACTGCTAACCTGGTCGTTACTTTTATTCATCTTCATATTGTCTTGCCGCCTTCTGGCATCCGACTCTGAACCAAGTCAAGTGGCACCTGGATCTCCATCGTTCAGCCTCTTTCATCTAGTTCAACTGACGTCAGTCAGCAACCAATTGGATGCATCTTTGGTTGCATTCCCCGTCTCATTGTCTTATGTTGCCAACAAGCCCGACGTCACCTCAGAAGAATTCTTGACTGATTTCATCAACAGCAACCGCAATCAATGGTACCACCGATGAACGCTTTTTGGCTATTTCTTCCAAGGCATTACTCCATCCACAGCTCTCAAGTGACTCCAAGAAATTCGGAGATCAGTATCTGATATGTATTCGGCTCTAATACATAACTTAAATATTATAATGCCTATCCTAAAGCTAGAAAGGATAGGCTGTGTTGGCAGTTGGTATCAGTTTATTCATATCAATACATTGGCTTTTAACACATTGCATCATTAGCATGGAACATATTGAATGGCTCTACACAACAAGATAATGACAGATGCACGCAACCTGACCAATTAATAGAGAGCAGATAGTGGAGCAGCTAACTGATACTAGGCTTTTACAATTAAAGCGTGTGCAGAAAAGGTACACCAATGCCAGTATAAATCAATCCCCCCCCCCCCCCAAAAATTAGAGGCCAGTTTAATAAATTCAACTGGGCTGATCAATTTTAACTTTGTACAAGCTAGTCAGCATAAAAATTTTTGCTGACTAACAATTTATAGAGAATCTATATAATTCTTAATTGTTTATTTCACTATTCGTTTGTACTGATCTGCTTTAACTTTAATTAGCTTGATCACCTCACAACCTTCAATAATTTTGATTTTTTTGTTATTACTTTTGGGCAGCGTAAAAAGATTGGCCTCCTAACTTTATCAATTTTAAATTTCTCTAAAAATTTCTGCTTCAAATTACAATTTTTTCGGACTAACCTTATAGCTGCATAGCCACTCTGCATCAATCCTTACTGGTGACGAAAAATAAGTAATTTTCTCTTTATTGATACAATAAATTCACGATTTTCAAATTTAGCAAGAATTTTCAACATTTTTAGCAATAAATAGATGCATCAAAATAATTTCAAGGATTCAAATGGAATTTTCTAATCTTGGAATCAAAATATATCCTTGTAATGTTTTTTGTCAATGGCTAGCTTGCGTTTGGCTCACAACTCCGATAACGTCATACAAAAAGTGCATCTTCTTGCCAACAGATGTCACCATGATACCATAGACGTTTATATTCCATTTAGCTGCCTCCATTGTCGGTCCCAAGACAAGTGGCTTTTCTCAAAAGAAAATAGAAAAATAAAAACACACAAGCATTAGACAAGATCAAATAACAAATATTAGACAATTACAACACTTTTGTGCTTTTAAATTTCTCTAAAAAATTCTGTTTTTACCAGAATACGATTAACTTTAACTATCACATGTTTGTATTACTTACAACATTTTAAAACTGCAGGCTATTTACACGCTCAATAATCAACCGATACAGACATTAAGTCGGAAGCACCTCTTCCACAATTAAAACCGTAGTAAACAACAAACTTAATTTTAATTATAAATTAGTCTGCAGTGAGCGCACAGAAAACTTACGACTAACACGAAGAGTTACAATCTGTTACTGCGTATCCAGTTATTAAAGGTTAATTTGTTATATTATGCTGAAGTCTGGAAATAGGTTCAGCTAATCATCTGAAGCATAGAAAAACATGGCGTTAGCAATTTATTCAAGCAAACAGATTTCAAGATTAGAGATCCAATTTAATCGGTTTAACCCTTTTCCGCTTGTCACAGTGCTTAGCCAACGAAATTTCAGGGTTAATTTTTCGTTTACTGGTTTTAGTACTTCCCAATTCTGCATGTTCGGAAAAAGTACGGACTGAGTCAGTATTTTGAAACTCAACACTTAGGACCAATGGATCCAGTTGATTCTGGCCATTGGATTTACGATACGAAACTGACTCATTCAGCGCTGGAATTTCTCTTTCACTCAGCTCATCAGGTCACAACGGAGTTAGAAGATTCTATTTCTTTGCTGATGCACTGGCAGAAGGAATTCGATCAATTTCACCCAATTGCGCTGGTGCAGAACGATGCTGAGACGAAACATGACAGCTACGTGACGTATTTCCTACATCCGATCGCCTGACGTCCTTATAAGGCAATTTTCTCAGAATCTCACTTTGATTGGGTGCAGGGGAAGCCACAGACTTTTGCCTTTCTTTCCTACTATTTTGCATAATAGATTCAACAGGAAATTCAGCAGGTTTTTGTGCACACTTCAAAAGATCGTTATCAGCCGAAAGTTGTGTTTTTCGCTACGATTCCGTCTTTGTTTAGCTCTTCATTAGGTAAGTAGTCACGAATTTGGCATATTTTTTTCAGCGTAACTTAATTCCACTAGACGTGAGTACAATATAGTTCGAATGTTATTGTACTTCCCAAATTACTGCCACTTGCCAAAGACGTTTTGCTACCGTATAATCTTGAGTCCATATTGGTGAATATACTGTAAACTTTTCTTGCTTCTTATGAGCTGAACTCGTGTTTATTTTGTCCTGCTTTACTCGAATTTTCTGCTGCAAATTCGGTTTTAATAAGTCAAGACGTGTTCTGACCTCACGACCAAAATATATTTTGAGGCTGTCTCACCAGTGACAGTGTGTGGGCAACTTCTACTCGCTATAATTTATTTAAACACTGTTTTACCGTTTTGCCTTCATGACACGCAGCTTTAAATGCCTTTTTAAACTCGTGAACGTACACTTCCCCAAATCCGTTTTGGTGAGGTCATAAGGTGCGGCAGTTAGATGACTAATTCCCCTTAGTTTGACAAAGGTCTGAAATACAGAGGAAGTCCACTGCGGCCCATTATCTGTGACCATGGGGCCATGTGTTCCTTGAATACCTCAATAACCTTTTCAGACGTAGTTTTTTTCATAAATTGAACAGTAGGGAACGTACTGTAGGCATCAACAATAACGATAAAGTTATGCCTTGCACAACCCCGAAGTCGGAATGGACCCGGTCCAGAAGTTTAAACAGTTATTCCCACGAATGTTTAGGCCCTTCAGGTTTTTCTCATTTTAACTCTTGGCACGAAGTGCAGCATTTTACTTTAGCTTCTAAATCTGCATCCATGTCTAGCCACCAACATTTACCACGAGCTAAAGATTTTATCTTAACGATACCTAAATGTCTGGCATGAAGGTCTTGTAGTACTCTAGCACATAAGTTTGTCGGCACAAAAACACGAAGCCCCAGAAGCTAGTGTTGCACTCGACAAAAATTTCATTCTTTCGAGTGAAGTACGGCTTTAAATCAGGATTTTCAACCTTTTCTGGCCAACTGTGATTAACATATTTCAACACCTTAACCAGAATAGGATCTTTTACAATAGCATACCATTCAGCACTGGCAGTGATTCAACAGATTGTACATAAAGCAGCTTGTAAGAAATTTCTTCCTCCAAGTCCTCTGCCTTAGCTTCCAATGGCAATCTCGACAACATATCTGGTGTTAAATTATACTTACCAGGCACATGCTGCAACTCATAGGAATACCCATTGAGCTGCATTGCATATCGCTGGACGCGATTCACGGCCATTTGCGGGATGCCGTTTTTAGGTCCAAAAATCTAAACTAATGCTTTGTTATCTGTTTGTAGAACAAAATGGTTGGATGAAATTTCAATCAAAATGGTTCAATCAAAATGGTACGGGAAGCAAATGAAATTGGTTTGTCCTGACCATTTGATAGGGTATGCAAGAGACAAGCCCCCAGTCCAAATGGAGATGTGTCAACAGCAGCTTAAACTTTAACCCAAAGTATAAGTTTAAGCTGCTGTTGATGCATCTCCATTTGGACAGGGGGCTTGCCTCTTGCATACCCTACCAAATGGTCAGGACAAACCAATTTCATTTGCCTCCCGTAACCATAGAGGGTTTGGAAATTTCATCAGAACCATTTTGATTGAAACACTAGCACGAAAGCATTAGAAGTTTTAAAGAATTGCTTAACCTTAGCCATGGCAGCATCACATTCAGGTCCTCAAATCTATTTTTGCTTAGGACTCAGTTTAGTTATCGAGACCAATTCATGTGCTAAATTAGGCAAATATTTCACGTACTGGTTGATAAAACCAAGGAAACTCTGAAGTTCGGGTATATTTCTTGGGTTAGGGGCATCGGTCACTGCTTCAATCACTTCAGGTAAGTTTGTTAGCCCCTCCGAATCGATCCGATAACCCAAGTAATTCAGCTCCAATTAGCAATTCTTCACTTACCCAGGCCGAGCCGGGCCTCAGAATTCTGTAAGGCTGACAACAGCTGGTTAAGACTATCTTCATGTTTAACACCCTTACCGCAAACCAGGACATTGTTGCAAAATGGCTCACAATTTTCAAAACCTGATGTTAGGCTAACCATTAAACGTTGGAAGATACCTGGACTACTAGCCAAGCCAAAGGGACAGCGCAAAAATTTGAACAAACCCAAAGGCTGATTGATGAATACGGCTTCTTGTGACTCTGGGTCTAACGCCATTTGAAGGAATGAATCCTTTAAATCAATCTGGCTAAATGTATCGCTTCCGGAGAGCTTACCAAAACAGTTCGGTGACAGTGGGAACTGGACAGTGGTCTATCTCAAGTTGTGAATTAACAGTTGTTTTATAATCCCCGACAATCCTAATTTCTCCACCAGCCTTATGAACTATCACAATGGGCGTGGCCCACTTACTAGTGTTTACAGGCTCCAAAACTCCCATTGCTACCAATCATTTGATTTCAGCATTGACCTTATCGTTCAAAGCGAGTGAGGCTGGTCTTACTTTGCGATAAATAGGTACCGCATCAGGTTTAAGTTCTATCTTGATACAGTGCCCCAATCCTGGGTACCCTATTCTACAAATTTGGTTGATTTGCAAAAGTATTAGTTCAACTTTCTTTCCCTAGATATTTCCTAAACCTCATCGCCATTAATGCATACTGCGCAAGTTTGTGTGTTCTGACTGAAGTGATCAATACCGAGAGGAAATTTACCCCCCGAATAAATGACAGCTAGGAGACCTGATCTACGAATGTCTGGCAGCCAGGTAAGAGGCCTTGGCTGGGTCTTTTATAACATAGGTTTAAAGTATCAGCATGCACTCTGATTCCAGAGCGCATCATACATAATTAGTATGCACAGGATATGTACAGCAGTAGCCACCAAGTGGCAAGTAAGGCCAATCGATACATTAGTGGCTACGGCCACTTGAGATAACTCATGTGCTGTGTTATCACATAATCACAGCTACTATCATCAAACTCATAAAAAAGGCAGGAATTCATGAAGAGCAAGTATCCTGCATTGCCAACAAAGCCATCAGGGACTCACCCAACAGAATCTATGACAGTCACTGGACAAAATGGTTTCATTGGTGTGACAGAAAAAAAAACAATCCCCTCTGCCAGAACTTCTGCAGTTCCTCAATGACCTTTTCAAGGAAGGACTAAAAGCGTCAACCATTCTAGTGTACCCTTCGGCATTGAACTCAGTATTCGAAGCAGCAGGCAACACCAAACTCGTCGAGGACTACCGAATCTCTACCCTGATCAAAACTTTTGAAATTGAACGTCCTGCAACCAGGCGCATCTTCCCTGACTGGGAACTCACCATCGTAATACAATCTTTAAAGAAACAATCACACGAACCAATGCAGAACTGCCCTATGAACATCCTCACCCGCAAAATTGTCTTCCTGTTAACGTTGGCAGCAAGTTTATGCTGCATCGAAATTCAAGCCTTATCTGCAGACCCAGCCTTCTATGTTTTCGCTTCCAACAACTCCTCAGTCACCTTGACACCAAGAGCCAATTGCAGAGCAAAAACACAAGGACCATGTGAACCATCAAAACCAATTGTAATTCCGGCCTTATCCATAATCACAGGCAATGAACCGGAATGCCTCTTTATGTCCAGTACGAGCACTCCATTACTACAGTGCTAGAACACACAATGGCGAGATTTGCAGAGGCAGAACCTAATTGTTCTTACTCTTAAACAGAGGTTTCTGCGAAACTTCGGCAGTCACCATTGCACAATGGATCAGCGAAATCATCCTAAGTTTCATATGAGGATCAAAACATCAACCGCACTGACAGCAACATCAGAGTGATAGCATATGAATTGAGGGAAATTCCCACATCATGGACTCTCCATAACTTTATCCCAGTTCAAGACATCCTGACAGCAGCATCATGGCAAAGCACTTCCGTCTTCACATCACACTACTTCAGAGAGATGACAAAGAAAGCCAATGGACTACATTATCTGGGCCCCATTGTGGCAGCCGAATTTTTCGTCCAACCCCCTTAAGCACTTAGAAACAGAAGCAAGTTTATCCTCAAGACGGAAGCAAGCCCCTCATCTTTAAGCAAACGGCCCTTATGAGGGCTACCAAATTTTCCAAAAGAGAACCAAATTCAACTTTTTTTAATGTTTTTCTGACTAAAGTGCGAAGATTTGTTAAACGTTTTGTTAACCCTCGGGCGCCCGTCAAGGTGGTGCCCGCCACCTAACTTTGACAAGGTTTATCTGTGAATGCAAAAATTCACAGGGTATGTATGTCTTCCTACCAGCAACAAGAAACGTAATTTTGCCGGCGCCTCAGCCCAGACCAGCTGAAAATTGTTTATTTTGCCTAAGGAAAACATACATACTCAAATCGACCCTACATCCCCTCTTGAGGCCCTACCGGACAGATCGAGAGGGAAAACGAATGACTGTCTTTCGCGTCAACGCACTTTGTATACTGTGAGGGCTGTGCCCGTGCAGGCGCAGTCGGGTTAAGGAACTACAAGCAGCTAGAAAACCTCCAGAGAAACGAAGCATTGCGAGGATCGAATACAAAGGTTATGTAAATTTTCCTTAGGCAAAAGAAACAATTTTCAGCCGCCTCAAATTGAGAGGCCGGCAAAATTACGTTTTTATCAATACTGGCTAGTAGAATTTCGGAATGTTTTGTTTGCAGGACATCAAACCTCTGAAATGAAATTTTGAACGTTTGAAGTAGACTGACAGCTCTCTGACGCTGGGTCAAACTCTTCAAACCGTTTGTGTGCTATGGGTCGAGCTCCTTCCCCTTGCTGGTGGGTCAGGCATTTCTGCTGCAATATCCTCCTCAGAGGTTGAACTAAAATTTCCACTAAATGGTCGAAAATTCGGCTCAAAAATAGGCTTCTCAACTGAACTTTTAAAGGATAATTTAAAGTCTTCTTCATACGTTTCTAATACTTCCTCGTACTTTCCTCATAGATTTACTAGAGTTTTTTGGGGCAATGCAATACTGCGCAAAAATCGTAATACCTTTACTTTTCTGACTACAATTAATCACTTAAAGCTTTGAGAACATGCAGATTCATGCAGTTTACAAGTTTTAAAGTTTACAAAAAAACTCAAGTTCAAACCACCATCACACAAATATAAAATATCTATAACAAAATATCTAAACAGCACTTTTAGTTTTCAAACACGTTTATAATCCCGTCCCCATAATCCCGCACACACTTACAAAAGGAAGAAGACGTGACTTTGCTCCAAAGTAAACTACTGTCATAAAAAAGAATTTTTGAACTTGGCGATAGAATTTGTAGGCCCGATTCGATTATTGCAGCTGTAGGTAACGCATTACACGATAATAAATATGCTTCACAGATGTTATACAATGTACTTACACATCCGCTTTGGATCTTCACTCCAGGAATTGTCACTCAAACTTATTTTAAACGTTTTTAATAGCGAGGCCGTATTCGTTTCCATAGCAATCAAGACAGTGAGCAACAGATAGACTGGATAGGGCTGAAGCTCAGCAGGCTTCCAACAGCACAGCGGCAAAGCGATTTGCGATTAGATAAAAACAAATAAATCACGAATATGGATGTAAAAACGTATAGCTATTTTAACTGCTACATAAAAATTTAGGATGATTTTACTAATATGTAAATTAAAGATTTTCAGTGGCATCCTGTGATCGTTTCTACGGAGATGCAATCTGCTAACGTCTGCATACTAAAGCGTATTAAAAAAACGAAACTGAAAATGCGAAAGTGACAGAGAGGCTACTTCACGTAATCCTCACTAATAGACTCAGCAAAAAATTAATCAAAGTACAACAACATTAATACAAAATGTAGAAATTCTTACATACGCCCATAAATGTATGTAATTGATTTATTAATAAACTCATAAAGTGATTCTCGCAAGTTCTCTGATTAAATATCCCTCCTGCTGCATATTTATCGATCTTTTTGGAGCACTCAAGTTTTTGCTCCCTTTAACTCGTTCATGCTTGAGTTGGCAATACTCTCTTAATAATTAGCCAACACAAGCACTCACGAGTTTAATGGGAGCAAAAACTTTCGTGCTCCAAAAAATATCGATAACTACCCTTGCACTCGGGATACTACCTATGATAATTAGTTTAAAGAAAGTAAGTTGACTACAAACTTACTTTCGGTGAAAAATTGGATTGAACAAACTTAATTCGGTGAAAGCGTTTGTTAGCCAGTGTGCACAAAATTTGGATTGGAGAAACTTAATTCGGTGAAACATGGTGATTACAACTTACATTTCGGACTACCATTGCTAAATTAAGTTTAAGTTAAATTTTTATGTTAATCATTAACATCTTCGTCGCCAAAAATATTCGAGTGGAAGGTTACGCCTAAGTGCACCAGCCGAGTAACACACAACCAAACAGTTGTAGGGTAGGTGATTGTGCAGCATCTCAAATCCGTTCGCACATCTACATAATAAGGTCGTTGAAATAAGTATAAGTAAACAATCACTTTGATCGCTTTTCATTCTTCGTGCACGTGTTATGTCTTTGCTACGGTGCCCCACAATTTCGTCTAAAACGTTGATTGTTGATGGGTAAAATGAAGGGCGATGAAGGGCGATGAAGGGCGATGGCAGCCGATGTGGATGAGCTGTTACGAGAGCTAAGAAAACAGAGAATATTGGCGGATAGCGAAATAAACTTTGGTCTCGTTACAGATGAGGTATTTGCGCAGGTAATGCGAGTAGCGGAGAGGCGTGGCATCAGTGAGCGAAGAGTGAGAGAATTCGGAGTTGACACGGTGATGAAAGTTAAAACAGTGGGGACAAAACAAGATGGCGGAGCGACAATGATGTTAACGAAGAAACAAGTGAGTGAACAGAGCAAGTCAAGTGGCCGGGAAGCAGCTGTGCAAGGTGTGAAAATGTTCAGTGCAGTAGTGGGAAGTCAGTCACATGGAAATTGGGGAGAGAGTGATGCAGAAGTGGAAGAGGAGGCAAGTAACGAAGGAGACTGGAGTTGTCAAGAGCGGTCAAGGCATCTGCGATCGCTAAAGAAATTGTATGGAGGTGGCCTTGTAAATGTGCGCATGCCGAGGTCAGTGGTGATGATCTGTACTCCAGCGGGCAGGCCTTACTCCATTACTCAAGTATATCTTGCTGTGGGAAGAGTAGTTGGAGAAGAGGAGATAGCTGCTGTTGGCCCGCTTCGAGTAGGCCACGCTTTCGAGGTAGAAGTGAGATCATATGCAGCAAAGCAGAAGTTACTGAGGGCTCGGCTCAGTGTTAATGGACATCCAGTGGAGTTGTTTGATCTACACGAGCAAACTGTTCAAGCACGACTCCACTGGTTGCCGAGAGGCATCACACCGCAGGAAGTCGCTGCAGGTCTGGGGACTATTGCTACCTTGGAAAGTCACGCATTCGAGAAGTTCCAGCTAAGAGGCAAAGCAGTGTGCGAGACAACAGTGAGGCATGTAACGCTGCGGCTGCGCGAAGGAATAACTATTGAAGATGTACCAGACGTAGTAACGATAAAAGGCATCCCGACG
Source organism: Lithobius niger (assembly GCA_023313725.1). Lineage (NCBI taxonomy): Eukaryota > Metazoa > Arthropoda > Chilopoda > Lithobiomorpha > Lithobiidae > Lithobius > Lithobius niger. Next base: position 42,464 of record JAHWFP010115857.1, on the reverse strand, counting down.
CTCATTTTAGTCAATGATCGCGCGCCGCAATGCTTGCGTTGTTCAATGCGTGGACACTATCGTCGAGCGTGCGCGAGCCAGCTGTGTGACACGTGTAACGCATGGTACGATCCAAGGCGCTTGTGTCCCCATCTTCAGGCGATCGCCCGAGCTAAGTTCGTGCAGCAGGTGGCGCAAGCAGAGCGGGGCAGCGAGAAAGTGCAGCAGCAACAAGGAGTGAGATCGACGTTGGGTAGTAGGCAATCAGGGCAACAAAAGTCAGCACAGCAGCAGCTGCAGCAGCAACAGCAACAGCAACAGCAACAGCGGCGGAGCAGCAATAGTGGGACTCAGGGTAGTCTGGGGCTCTCGACCATGAGCACCAGTGCCCCTTGCCTCACCGTGGATTTGGACGAAGTTGTATTGCGGGAACAAAATGAGTTGGAAAGTGGCGAAAATAGTGGAAAGAGTGGCGGGAAGAGGGAAGAGCAACTAGACAAGTTGTCTCAGCAAGAGGAGCAAGGTGGAGTGAGTGATGGCCCATGGCTCACTCCCCCACCAAAACGAAAACGTAAAAGAAAGAAGAGCAATGAGTCTGCAGCTTCGGCATCCGTGCAAGGTGGTGAAGTGCAAGACAAGGGCTCCACAGTAAATCAACAAGAAGAGGATAGCAGAGGAGGCCTGGATGATATAAGTGTAGATCCAGATGAATTGGAATTAGCAGAAGAAGTGGTTGGGCAAGCCCAGGATGATCATGTTTATGCAAGTATGGTAGTTGGTAGTGTGGACCCACTTTTAAATAGTGCCACCACGTCGCAAGTGGGCAATAGTCAAAGTATTGCTAGTTGTAGTGGATCAGAAGGGGAACAGGAGATGGGGGCGGAGTTTAGTTAGGGTCCTCACACATTATTCGCAGCTGCTGCGTGTTATAAGATTGTCTCTTGGAATGCGCGTGGCGTGCAAAGAAAATTAGGTGAAATTGAGCTACTTTTAAAGCATGCTGACATTTTAGGTGTGCAAGAAGCGAATGGTATGCGGGCGTTTGATGCCTCAGCCTGGAACGCCGACTTCGTTTTTTCGGGAGTCAAAGTGGGAGTTTTCATAAAGTGGGCAGTCCCGTATTGTGTATTGCCAATTACTGAGCAAATTAAGGGCATTGATGCTGTTGCGATACGTGTGTACATGTCTCAACAGTGGGTAGCTATGGTCTTTGTGCATGTCACGGGTAATCCAACTGGTACAGAGTGGGCTCGATGGTTTAATCAGTTTGCAGCTCCGGTTGTCATAGGCGGAGACTTTAATAGCCACCATTATGATTGGGGCTCTTTACAAATAGATGCACGTGGCCGGCGGCTAGCAAGTGTTATCGCAGAGAAGGAGCTGGAAATTATGCAGGATGGTACCCCCACGTTTGTTCGTTGGCAGCGAGCGGGGGTTCAGGAATCGGTTTTGGATTTCTTTGTATGTACGCGTAGTGTGGCTGCGAGCTACACATTTGAAGTCTCAGATGATTTACGTGGCAGCGACCACTTTCCAGTGGCCTTGTGCCCTCGTAAATGTGTTGAGACTGGGTTTAGGCAGGTTGCAGAGCCCAGTACTGCTAAGGCTCTGGGGAGTTCACGTCCTGTAGTCTGCAATGGTGTGTTTGGGGAATGGATTGGTACTTGTATACGGAAACGTAAGGTGTTGCCACGAGTGCCACAGTCTAACCGGCCACCATGGTGGACAGGGAAGTGTCGCATTGCTATACGTGACAGGCGCAGGAGTTATCGTCAGTGGAGCAGAGCTCCGAGTGAAGAACTTTGGTTAATTTACCAAGGAGTTTGTGCGGAGACACATTATATTTTAAAGCAAGAAAAAGCGTCGTATGGTGAGCGACTGTGTGGAGCGGTGGCTCGGTCAAATTCTCTTCACCAAGCTTGGAGAGCTTTAGGTCGGAGTAAGGGGAAAACTGTACAGGAGTGGGTGTATAGTGCGGCTGCTTCTATCGGGAATCGAGAGGTTCTGCGCAAGGTGCAGATGGCGAATGCCTTCAACGCTCGGTTTGCGAGTGTTTATGGTCTTGCTGCGGGAATTTTGCCGCCGGCCCCAACTCCGGCAGTGGTGTCCCAGACGGGAAGTGCCCCCTGGGATTTCAGAGAATTTAAGGCATCCTTGTTGCGATGCAGAGACTCCAGTGCTGTGGGTATTGATGGCGTTGGCTACGATACTTTGCGGCGAATGTCTGAGGAGAAGCAGCGGTCGCTGCTCACCCTGTTCCAGCAGCTGCTTGAAGGGTCACCAATTCCTCCAGCCTGGTTGTTCACAATTCTGGTCCCGGTGCATAAACCAGGTAGCAATAGATCTGACATTGTGAACTACCGGCCGATTGCGTTGCTGTCCTGCATACGAAAGGTTTATGAGCGCATGGTTATACAGCGACTAAGTTGGCACGTTGAATATTATGAGTGCTTGGCTGGAGTGCAGTTTGGGTACCGCCCAGGGCGTAGTGCGCAGGATGCAGTTCTGTTCTTGCTCTCTAGTATCCGTGAGGCGTGGACACAAGGCAAGGTGGTCTTGGCTGTCTTTCTGGACATCAAGGCCGCCTATGATACTGTGTCCATTGCATGGGTCAAGGCCTCGTTGCTGAATATGGGAGTTAGTGTGGGGCTTGTGGATACCATTGTTGCTCTTTTGGGCATGAGGGCTTTTGCAACGAGGGTGAATGGGAGCTGGTCTACAGTTGAGACTACCGACAGGGGACTACCCCAAGGAAGCTGTTTGAGCCCCACATTATTTGCTATTGCCATTAATGAGGTTCTAGTGAAGATCTCTGCCACAGCCAACATTGTCTGTTACGCAGACGATGTTGCTATCTGGTTTGTGGGTGATAGGTTGGACCTGATGGCAGAACTGGCACAGAGTACTCTTAATAGTATACAGTGTCTCCTCAGAGAGCGGGGCCTACTTCTGGCCCCAGCGAAAACGGAAGTAGTTGTGTTTACACGATACACAATGGTTGCATTGGAACAAGTGCGGCTGAGTGTTGAGGATCAGGTGATTTGTCCTAAGTCCCATGTCAAGTACCTGGGGGTTGTACTTGATGCGGCGTTGGACTGGTCGCTCGACATCAGCAGAGTGAAGGAGAAATTGCAAGCGCGGATGGCAGTGCTGCGTGCATTGTGTGTGGGCGGAAGTGTCACGAGAGGAGCGCTTCTAGCTGTATACAGAACCTTTTTGCGTTCGATCATGGATTACCACCTACCGTTCGTGGCTTGCTCCAAAAAGCATCTTCAGTCACTGCAGGTGGTGGTGAATTCCTGTTTGCGTACTGTTTCCGGCTGCATTGCCTCTACCCCGGTTCATGCACTGTGGGTAGAGTGCAATGAGCCACCGGTTGCGTGCAGAGCCAAGGAACTCTTAGTGGCATTGTGCATGCGTAATCTGAGTCGGGGGCAGCATGACCCAGTAGGTAGAATCTTGGAGGATTATGGGAAATTAAATGAGAAAGCGAGAAGTATTCTGGGTGAAGCGGGGTCTGGGATCACTTTGTTGCGGCAAGTTGCTGACTGTGAGCTCCCAGTAGCCAGAGCACGAGCGCTTAGTCCGTGGACCTGGTGCCCAGATCTGGTGCAGATCTTTGCACCGAACAGCACAGATTGTGCAATTTACTGTGATGCCTCGTTTTGCTTTGACACCCAAACAGGAGGAGTAGGCATTGTGATACCATCACTGAAGATCTCTGTGATGCGACGTGTGCGAGCAGTCACATCAAGCATGTTATGTGAGCTGCTAGCTCTCTCTGTTGCTTTGGACGTGGCGGTTGACATGGAGTTACCCTCATTCACGCTGTATACAGATTCCTTAGCTAGTCACCGACTCCTGCGAAGTGCATGCGAAAATTTAGATGTGAGCGATCCCCTGATCTACACTATACTGTGGAAATTCTGGATGGCATCAAGGATTAGTAGGGTTGAATTCAGGTGGGTAAAGGGCCACAGTGGGATCCCGGGGAATGTAGCAGCGGATGGGCTGGCGCGCGAAGCCATGGCCGGAGAGTGTATGATCATTACTCCTGTGCTTTCAACTCAGATGCGTCGGGCCATGGTTAAACAGTGGTCGTTGAAGTTGTGGCAGAGGGACTGGGATGCTGCTGATGTAGCCAGACCATTCCATGCTTTGCACCCGACTTGTGCAACGAGGTCCGTTTTGGACAAGTTATGCTTTCAAGACGCGAAGGCGGTTTCTAGGCTGAGAGTCGGACATACCCAGCTGCGAGCGCATCAATTTCGGTATGGCTGGGTAGACGCACCGAACTGCCCTGTGTGTCTTGTAGATGAAACACCGGAACATGTGCTTTTGTTCTGTCGGAAGCATGTTCGTAAACGACAGGCACTAGCTGTCTGGATACAGGAGTTAGGTACGGTTCAAGGACTACTGTCGCACGTGAGAGGCAGTAGGCCGATGTCGAAATTGCGCGCGATTGCAGCTTTCTGCCGCGAGTCCAAGGTTAGTGTTTAGAGGCATGTGCTAGGTGGGACTTTTGTTTGTTTCCCCCCCCCCCCCCGTTCCCCTTCTCCTCCTTCTGCCCTAGCTCCATCTTCATAGCCTTGCCCGAGAAGAACAAGCGTTGTGTAGCAGAAAAGCCGAGAAGACGACCAGGGAGTGGAGTGAGTGAAGGCTTGCTGGAACTTTCCCTAGATGGGGAAGAGAAGGCGAGCCGCTTCCCTTCGAAGTCAGTGCTGTAGTGCTGCGGTGCTATAAAGCGTCATGCGACGGGAATGTTGCGAGGGCAGCAAGTAGTGAAGTGTTGTGTGGTGTGGTGTGTGCGAGTGGATTACGGTGGGAGGCGCTTGGTCAGCCAGCCATGTGCTAGTGGAGTAGTGAATTGCAGTGCAGAATCGAGTTGTGAGTGCTACCTAAATCGGCTTACCGGAACTTTCCCTTGATGGGAAAGAGAAGGTGGGCCATTTCCCGCTGGTGTTAGTGCTGTGGTAATGCCGAACCAGTGGCGGTGCGGAGACACCAGGGAAGTGTGCTGTGCAGCGGCGGCGGACGGTTGTGAAGATGTGTAGTTGTAGTAGTAATTGTAATTAAGGTTGTAGCAGTAATTGGAAGTGTAGCAGTCGTTGTAGCAGTGGTTGTAGGTGAGGTGAAGTGGCTGTATAGTAGTAGATGGGGCGTACGGCTACGGGCCACGGCTCCTAATAAATATTCGTGAAAGAATCCGTGTTTCAGCTAAAGGCATATAGTTTCGAATCAAACTAAGCCAAGTTGTTGTTGGCACCTAAACACGATGGAATGGCTTACTTATTTCGTAAATGCGGGTTTTCAGAGCTGAGCTGAATTGTTTCAAACAGCACACCAACAATTACTGCGGAGCACCAGGTTTATCATTGATATCTTACAGAGTGGCCGGCAACAATAAGACCTGCCGAAGTGAAAACAAAACAAAAATGAGGCATTGTTTTGCCGGGCGATTTGCTTTCTGCCTCTCCCAGAATACAAAAATGTCAAATGTCAAAACAGCCAGCCTAAAGATTTCAACACCACACGTCTGAACAACGAACTTCAACAAGCAACACAACATTATTAGCCAGTGGAATTTTTTTTCACACAACGATGCTGGAAAATGCATCGACGTGCCAATTTTGAAAACGGTGCATCAACTAACTTGCGTCATGGGATGCGCTGATTGAGTGAGTGAAGCGAACCAAAATCAGCGTTTGTTAGCCAGTGCATGCAACAATTGGATTAAACAACCTTAATTCGATGAAAGCGTTTGTCGGCCAGTGAGCACAAAATTGGGATTGAAGAAGCTTAATTCGGTGAAACATGGACATACACATGAGTAACCAAACCGTGCCAGTGTTGCAAACGGTGGATCCAAGACCAGCCGTGCGTAGCACGGCTTCCTCTAGCCTACATAATAAGATCGTTAACTCATGAAGACTAACGTAGTAACAATGCTAAGTACCTAACAATCACTTTAATCGCTTTTCATTCTTGGTATGTGTTAATGCACGTGTTATGTCTTTGCTACGGTGCTGAACAATTCTGGGACCACGTGCTCTGGATTTCAACCTTTCGTCTATAACCGTTGACTGTTGATGGTAAAATTAAAGAATCTGAGTCTGCGGCCTTGCAGTGCTGGAAACACCGGTTCTCGTCAGATCACCGAAGTTAAGCAGCATTGGGCTGGATTGATACTTGGGTGGGTGACCACCTGGGAATCTGGCTGTTGCAGACATAGGGCCTTAGGGCTTCGGGCAGATGACCAGGAGTGGTTAACGCTCGTTAAACCCTTTAACCTTTTAAGAATCTGAATCATCTAAATGCGTATAGGTTAGGTTATATTAGGCCGTGCCAATTTTTAAAATGGTGCATCAAGTGATTTGGGTCACATTTGCAATGACCGAGTGAGCGAAGCAAACGAAAATCAGTATTTGTCAGCCAGTGTGCAGAAAAATTGGATTGGAGAAACTTAATTTGGTGAAACATGGACATACACATGAACAACCAAACTGTACCAGTGTTGCAAACGGTGCATCCAAGACCAGCATTGCGTGGGCGTGGCCGCGACCGTGGCTTTCCTCCAGGTTGACATCTGCCCTACATAGCTGCTGGCACTCGGCCAATAATTGTGTTGGCAGTTATTGTACAAGTGCTCCACGGATCATGCAATGGCACGGTATTGCCTTCGTGTTGCGTATTGCCTTACATGTAGCAGTCGTTACATCTTCCTTCCTATAAAATTTGCTTAGGAAAAAGGGAATCTACCTTACGATATGAAGTTTCCTCACCATGCAATAAGATCTGTAAATTAACATTGATCGTATTTCTTAAAAACATTCCTTATTAGCAATACAGAGATAGGGGCTCACACAATTTTAATATCATCCTTGTGTACCCTTGTGGTGGTGCAAGAATTAAAACCGAGTAGTTTATGTTTTTAAAACCAAAATACTAATAAAATTGAAACAGAAAGGTCATGGCACTTTGTCATAGTACCATTTCCAAGTTCATACTCACTCAGTTGATTCCATATGCTAACTTTCGTCTGACACATCCACTAGAAGCAAGTCCTCAGCCTTGTTCAACAACGAATTTTTTAAATTTCCGTAACTGGTGTTTCGTAGAGGTTCCCAAGTTGTACCATCAACAATAACCGGTTTCGACAAAAGTTTGAAATTCACAGCACGTGGTGCCATTCACACGTAACACAACGCAAACACGAATACGTGCACCAAGAATGAAAAACGATTAAAGTGATTGTTAGATACTTACTTGAGTCTTCTACATGAGTTCAACGATCTTATCGTACACAGCGATGATTGAAGTCCTCTCTCCAGCGAAACCGAAACTATTAATTTCTCCGTTCCAAACTTGGCCAGTTAGTAGATAGGTATGAAAGGTATATTTGTACCAACTTTATGCAATTCCATGTAAGAGTAAACATAGGGAGCCACACAGCAATTTGAAAAGTGTTCACTACTTGTTGTTGTTTGTTGTTCTTGTGTGACACGGTTTCAGAAAAAACTACTACACCTACCTAAAATCTGAAACATGATCTAAGCCAGAAATTTATCTGGGCTTCATCCTCAGAGAGACCACTTTTTCGATTGGTCGAGCCATTCCGGAGTTACGCGTCCCTGGACGATCATTTTGATTGTTTCACGTTGTTTTAAACATTGTAATTAAGGAACAATGCCACTCAGCAAACTCCTGATCCATTCTTCGTGCACGTGTTATGTCTTTGATAAAAAGTTAATTATCGAAGAGTAAAATGAAATGGCCGAAGATGTGGATGATTTGCTACGTGAGCTTGTCAGGGAAAAGATTCTGATGAATAGCGAAATTAACACAGGGGTTGTCTCTGCTGAGACGTACACACAAGTGATGGCCAAAGCCCGGCAACATGGAATTTCTGAGGCTGATGTACAGAAGTTAGGAGTAAGTGAAGAAGGCATTAGGTGGAGTGGGCAAAATGGCGGCAACAGAATGGGACAACAATGCACTAATAAACAAACCACAGCAAACAAGGAGGCTGAGAGAGAAATCGTCTTGCAGGCAGTAAACAAGATGTTTGGTGCCGCAGTGAGAGGTGATGTGCATAGCAGCGAGGGAGAAGAAGATGATGCAGAACCAGTTCATTCAACGAACTTAAACACGTTGAAGAAGCAATATGAAGGTGGCTTGTCTAACGTTAAAATGCCACTTTCAGTGATTTTGGTGTGTGACCCAAGTTGTCGTCCAATTCTAACGCTACAGGTGTACTAGGCGGTGGAACCAGTAGTTGAAGCGACTGAGATTGCTGCACACTCCGTGGCGGCAACGCGTTTGAGGTCGAAGTTATGACCCGGCAGTCGAAGCAGAAGCTGGTCAAGACACAAATCTATGTTGGAGGAAGTGTGGCAGAAGTCTATGATTTGTACGAGCAAACAGTCCAGGCTAAGCTACATTGGCTCCTGAGGGGCATAACACCACATGAAGTGAGCGTGGCATTTGGCTAGATTGCCACACTTGAAAGTCATGCCTTTGAAGTATTCATGGTGAGAGGACGTGTGTTGTGTGAGACTGGTGTGCGTCAAGTCACGTTGCGACTAAAGGACTCTTATTACGATTGACGATGTACCAGACATGGTAGTTATTCGTGGAATTCCATCTCTTGTCACAGTGGCTGATCGTGCGCCAAAATATCTGCACTGTGGCATGCGCAGCATTTCAGACGAGCGTATGCGAGCCGCACGTGCAACACGTGCTGAGTGTGGAGGGACCCACTACAGCTGTGTGAACACTTGGCGGCGATTGTGCGTGAAGAAGAGCGGCAGTGCCAGAGTGAGCTGTGAGGGGGAGGAGCAAGCATGCAGGTCTACAAGTCAGCGATGCGAATCCCTGGTGCGCAGTGCCTTGGGTAACAACAGCCTTGGTAGTGCGATGCTTCGCCACCACTCAGACACTGCAGCTACTGTGGCGGCAGTAAAAATGCCCAAGTCAGGTGCAAGCTCAAAGAGTGGTGCAGAAAATCAGCAGCAGTTGCCAAGTCGTATTTCGCAGGGTGAAACTGATGACGAAGGGCAGTGGATAATGCCTCCCACCAAACGTCATCGTGGTGGAAGAAGGAAATCGTGAATGGTGGAAATTACACGAAATGGAGATCACAGGGTGTTCGTCCAAGTGCGTCGCGAGTAGTACGGGATGGTGATGAGTGTTCAGTTGTAAGCCAAGATAGCGAATGCGGTCATGATGAAGTTCAGGGTGGTGAATCAGTGTCTTCTGTTGTTACTACCGTGGGTGTACAGCAAGAAAATACTGCAGCTGTAGTTTCTTTGAGGGCCTCTTGTGATCCCAATTCCAATTCTAATACTAACCTAATGCTGCCATTAGCAGTTGCCACTTTGCAGCAATTTCCAGACGAAATGAGTATACAATTTTCTGATGGCAGCTTACAGCCGGGTGTGGTGGAAGAGGATCAGGGGTGGTGTTACGGCTATGGCCTGGGTTGTTTGTGCAAATAGTGAAGCGAGTTATTCTGCAATTTTCGCGTTGGTAACGATTGCTACTTGGAATGCAAGAGGTTTGCAAGAAAAAGTTGTGGAAGCTGAGCGGCTTCTACACCATGTTGAAGTTCTTGGTGTGCAAGAGGCTGCCAACATGCAGGCCTTTAATGCTGCACCATTCCGTGCAGACTTCGTGCATTCTGGACACAAGGTGGGCATATTTATAAAGTGGTAGGTTGCGTATTTTCGTGTGTCTCTGCATGTTAGTGTTCCTGGAATAGATGCTTGTGCCATTAAAATCTGGCTTTTAGGACGTTGGGTAACCTTAGTTATTGTTCATGTGACTGGTAATCCAACTGTAGTAGAATGCGACTCCTGGTTTCGTCAGTTGGAATCTCCCTTAGTAGTGGGGGGAGATTTCAATGGTCATCATTTTGACTGGGGAGCGATTCATGTTGACGCTAGAGGTCGCAGGCTAGTTGCGGCTTTGGAGAGGCCTGGGTTGAGTGTACTACACGCTGGCTCACCGACTTTCACTAGGTGGCAAGCTGATGCTATACAGGAGTCGGTACTCGATTTCTTTGTGTGCACTCCGTCTTTAGCCGCCTTCTTTGGCGTGGAGGTGTCCGATAACCAAAGCAACAGTGATGATTTTCCTGTTCTGTTGTAACCCCCGCACAGCGGTACAGTGCAGCCGCTAAGAAGCAGGAGCTGCCCGGCTGTTGATGGTAATTTTGCTGGTTGGGTTTCGCGATATTTGCGTCATCGTGATGCTGCTTCCCGATGCTTCCCGTCATCGTGGATGCTGCTCCCCACGGGTTACAACGCACCATCTGGCATGGTGGACTCATGCCTATCGTATGGTAGTTTGTGATAGGCGTAAAGCCCACCGAGGGTAGAAGCGCTACCCAAGTGAGGAGCGCTGGCTGAATTATCGTGCCATAGCAAAAGAGTCAGAATTTATTATTCGTAGAGAGAAAATGAAGTATGGTGATCAGCTGTGTTAGAAAGTCGGTGCTGCAGCGATTGTAACGCATGCCTGGCGTGAGCTGCAGCATCGGGGCGCCAAGTGAATGTCACATGGGTTTATGATACACGTGAGGCAGCAACCTCTCGCACAGTCCTGAGGAGTGAAGAGATGGCTGATGCGTTCAATGATAGGTTTTCAAGTGTCTATGCTCTTCCAACTGGTAGTCCTCTGCCAACGAGTTCACCATCTGTGCAATCCTGGATCGATGATGCGCAATGGGAATGTCAGGAATTTGAAGCGGCGTTGGCTAAGTGCAGGAGCAGCAGTACACCTGGTGTTGACAGTGTATCATACCTTCAGCTTAAGGAGCTGTCACATGCAGCGAAGGAGGATCTCTTGGCGTTTTTCAAGGCGTATTAGGTGTATACCGCAAACTTGGATGTTTACTATTCTTGTGCCAGTGCACAAAGTGAGTAGTGACAAGGCGAGTATTGTGAACTATCGACCGGTTGCTATGTTGTCCTGCCTGCGTAAGGTCTTTGAGCGGATGCTAGGTTGGAATGACAGGTGGAGCATTACACCTGTCTGGCAACTGTGCAGTTTGGTTACAGGCCTAATAGGAGTGCACAGGATGCCATTCTGTATCTCTTACCCAGTATCCGTGAGGCCTGGATGAGAGGCGACATGGTCGTGGCAGTCTTTTTGGACATAAAAGCTGCATACGAGACTGTCTCGATCACATGGGTTGGGAAGATGGGTGTGAGCCCGCAACTCAAGAGTGCACTTATAGCGCTTTTGGGTAGGCGGAGGTTTGTCATGCGGGTTAATGGGTGTTGGTCGGCAGAAGCACAGACTGATCGTGGCCTCCCGGAAGGAGTTGCCTAAGCCCGACCCTATTTGCAATAGCAATCAACAACTTTCTTGTTGAGCTGAATCTTTCTTCTAATGTCGTCTATTATGCAGATGATGTGGCGGTATGGTTTGTGGGTAAGGATCTGGCTCTCCTTGCCAAGCATGCACAGTGGGCACTTGATTTGGTTACGTTTGGTTGCGTTTGGCGGACAGAGGTCTTCTATTAACGCCGGCTAAGACTGAGGTTGTGGTTTTTACGAAGCAGCGTGGTATTAGCGAGGCTATGCCTCCGCTGCTGGTTGGAGGTATTCATGTGAGACCAAATCCCCAAGTGAAATATTTGGGAGTGATCCTAGATGCTGAGCTCATGTGGAATGCGCATGTGGCCAATCCGCGTCAGAAAGTTCAGTCCAGAACGGCTGTTCTCAGAGCATTGGTGAGACGAACATCAGTAACTCGTGGAGCGCTTTTAGCTGCTTACAAAACCTTCGTTAGGGCATGTTTAGATTACCATCTTCCGTTTCTAGTGACGTCAAAGCGGCATTTGCGGGCATTATAAACCGCGGTGAATGAATGCCTTCGGGTCATCACAGGATGCTTACTGTCGACGCCCACGCAGGCGCTTTGGGTTGAGAGCGGCGAGCCACCCCTGGAGCACAGAGCGCTAGAGCTCTTGATGGTTCTATGTTTGCGTAACTTGAGGAGGGGAGGGGGGGGGGGGGATCCTGTAGGACAGATCCTAAGTGACTATTGCAGGCTCAATGACAAGGTTCGTGGCCTTCTTGGTGTTGCAGGACATGGCATGTCCGCTCTGCTTCGTGTATCAGATGGCTGTTTTGATGTTGGCTGGGCTTCTCCTTTTTGTCCGTGGGTTTGGTGCCCAGAGATACTGCAATTTTTCCAATGGTCCTTTGTAGAGTGTGAGGTGTATTGTGATGCCTCTTACCATCCTGATGTACAAAGAGGCGCAGCTGGGGTGTATATGCCTTCTCTGAAGGTGGCTCTCAGAAGAAGTTTAGATGCTGTCACATCTAGCACGATGTGTGAAATGGCTGCCATCTCTGTAGCACTGAACGTAGCGCTGGATTTGAACTTACCATCCATTGCGCTGTTGGATTCATTGTTAGTATGTTGGCTGGTAGTATCAAAATGTGTACTACCAGTACAAAACCGTGTCTTTTCCTGTACACAATTCATGGAGGCTGAACTGGTAAAAATGATGTGTATTGTCATAACATAGTGTCTTCTGAGTACGGTAACATAAGAATTAGCATTTTTCAACCGTGAAGTTTCAACTGGGTTGAAAAATTATGGTGAAGTTTCGATGTACTAAATTTCATCAGAATCTACAAAAAAAATCTCTTGAATTACGATTTGTTTTTATCCCACACGATTCTTCATGATCAAGTAACATTAAACAGCTTTAACAACAATACATCAATAGTATGGACATGAATTTTCCTTTTGAAAAACAGTAGTATAAACCAATCACTCATTTCCAACTCAAGTTTAAAAAAAAAAAAAATTCATAAGGCAAAAGGTTAAGGAAGCAAACAGTCCGCCTTAGAGGACAGGTCAGTTATAGACTGTGGATTGCTTCAATAATGTTGATTTTAATAGAAGATAATGTTATCCTGCAACTGCATCAACAATTCTAAAAAAGTGTTATGAACTTCATAATCAAAATTTTATCACTTGCTGCTTGGTTTAATTCTCATTTTAGTTGTCTTTTTCAGGCGGTGGTGCGGAGAAACTCACGATTTTTTAGAAGAGCTGTGCTACTCTACTGAAAGCTACAACGCAGGTGTTAGTCTGCTTTCAGGATGCAGGATAAGCAAAGAGAAGGATCAGGTAACAGATATCTGAGATGATTTTCCAAAACCTTATAGGACCTCGGAAACCATACCCTCCTCTATTCCTATGCTAGGACAAAGTTGACAGTTAAAAAAAAATTAAAAGTGAAATGTATTTGTATAGCACACCCTGAATCTTTCCTTTTACAGATCGGTAGGAAAAAGTGGATTGTTAAAACGACGAGTAGTACTTGAGATTGTTTACAGTCGCCTGGGATCTGTTCCTTTAACTTTAATTTTATTAGTAATGCCAACGCGCTCACTAGGAACATTACGTGACATGAAATTTAACAACAGTAGTAAAAACAACAAAGAAGGCTCTTGACATAGCCAATTCCAAAACACAGTGAAAAGTTCACAATTTAAAAATTTGCATTTGGTAACGACAATAACCCTTTTTTTTGACAAAAGTAACCTCGTCACACTGTTGTGTATAAATAGTTCCTTTTACAGATTACATCGAAATAAAATTCGAAGTGAAAATTCATAGCAAAATAAATTAATATACAAAATATAGTTTGCACATGCTAGTCGGTAGGCTACCTCTGATAAATAACACGCAAAAGAAAAAAATAACAGGACCGGTTCGTCACATTCGTGATAGAACGTAAAAGCAGGGGGTGGCAACTGTACTAGAAACAATGCATTACAAACCTTTGCAATCTGCCTTCCAGCCTACGCTTGGCCGACGTCAACAACGCAACATGGCGCCAGCCAACTTCCGGGGTTCGTCTGAATGAGATCTGATGAGATTCGCCAAAGGCTAATCCTACAATATATTTATTTATTTATTTATTTACAAAATTATTGTAACCCCCTATAAAAAAGCATAACAGCAATTTCAGATTAAAACAACAATTTTGTGAATCTCATTCAGGCAAGAAGCATATGGCGGCGCCCCTTAATGTAATCCTTTCGCGTCTGTATCGTCTCTGCTCTCGCCTGAATGTGATTCGTGAAATTATTTTTTTAATTTGAAATTGCTGTTATGCTCTTTGTAGGGAGGTTACAATAATTTTGTAATTTAAATAAATAAATAAATAAATAAATAAATATATTGTAGGATTACCATATTCTCTCTCTCTTTCTCTCATATATCGTTGTCACATCCCACAATTCAACATTCTGTCTTAATTGCGCGATTCATGTTAAAACGTATTGAGCAGGTTACCAAAAACGTGAAAACACTGTATATCTTAAAAATGATGCAAAAATCAATTTCTAAAATCGAAACAGCTATTGGTAACTTAGTGGAACTTTTTTCCTGTGCTAGGATAAATTTGCAAAGAGTATCACAGTGTAACTGTAGCCATGCGTATTTTCCCCTACTCGTCGGACTTGTGCTTCTCGAACATTGTGTAC
>JAHWFP010115857.1:0-22969 GCA_023313725.1 Lithobius niger | reverse complement strand
CAAGGCTACGTTATCCTCGGCCCTTACTCTACTTAGATGCTAAGGAGGAATTAGGTTTGCAGTGGGGGCATACTCACACCAACCAAAGTCCAACAGAAATTGCTACTGAAAGAAAGTCACATGTTAATGAACAACCAAACTTCTCAAACTCAATGAACTTACACCATGATCGAAAAAGTAAAAGTCCTAGTTAGGCCCAAAATTAGCCCTAGAAATCTTTTGCCTAGTATGCCTTTATTTAGTCCTAAAAAGTATCCCTAGCCAAGAAGAGAGGCAGGAGACCAAATTGAAGAGCTGTTGCTGGTTTGAACCCAGCCGATGAAGTGAAGTTTATTTTTCCTTCAATTTAGCATTACAATTCAACAATGCTACATATGTACATTCTCGAGCTCATGCAGCACGAGTAATCAATAACTTATATAACTATTAGACTTAATACATTATTAGCAGCCCTAACGAGGGGAATTTAACTAACTAACTACACGCTTAACGTCCATCGAGATACAAAAACCTCCTTAACAAAGGCCAACTCCGATGTGGATCGACCCTACTGAAATCTCGTCAAGCATCTTTGGCCGCTACAACAATGTATCTCTACGCGTGTTTTCGTTAACAACAAGGGGAACATTCTAGACAGGACGATTTCAGGATTTGGACGGTAACCCAATTTCTTTCTTATTTAATATTTTATTTGATGAAAAAACCGTGTACATAAACGGTTAAATTATGTCGTAACAAAAGCCAGTTACTTCAATCCCATAGCAAGTATCGTAACTTCTGCGTAATTCTAAGCAAATTGCTGTAACAGACAGCAAATTATCATAACTAACTAATGAACTCGCGATTATGTCTAAAACGTGGGAAACTTTATTTTGACAATAACTAACCTAAGAATCGCGACATGCTCCACCCCCAAAAACCAAACAAAGGTCTTGCAACTTCACCTATGTAGGACTTTCTACGACTTCACCGAAGTAGGACTTTCTGCCCTTCTCTTCTGTCTTCCGAAATGTCAGACATAATCTTCATTTAAGGTAGACGTTGCCCGGAGTATAAAAAGAACCTTCTGATCGGGTCTTCATCATTCGGCGAAAATCACACTGGTACGGGCTGTGTGATAATAAATTATTGGTTTGCCTCTTAATTGTTAACTGGTAGAGAGCTATTGGGTCCACTTAAATCACCTCTCCCGAGACAGAACGAAAGGCTCACCTAATCCAAACGTTGCTGCATAACTTACACCCTATGGCAAGTTATACAGACCGAAGACATGAGGAAAACTAGCTAAACTTCCACTGCATACAAGGTACTTATGCATCAATTTCCACTGCATACAAGAGGTGTATGAAAATTGGTTGTGTGCACGCTGTCAAAAGCTGTGAGATGTGTCCCTAAAGTTTCTTATGTAACCTATCCAGTATCTTCTACATGTGTGTTCTTCATGAACTTGCTTCTATATCTTGTTATTGTATCTCAAGCAGAGTAAAACTAAAGATAATTACCGACTTTGATACACAGAAACCGTGCCTATAAGATTTCTAGTGGACAAACGTGTTGTACTGCTCTATGTGACAAACTTCCATCTGCATGTCGAAGCATGACTGATCATACTTTGTTATCTCTTCCTTGCGTTAACTCTACTACTCTTGCTAATTTCCACTTCCCTCTGGGCAATTTTTCTTCTACTTGCAGAACTACATCATTTAGCTGTATTGGTATCTGTTGTTGTGATGCTCGCTGAACTTCATGAGCCGTCCTAAGCTGTAACAAGTAATCGTGACGCCTCTGCTTCCAGAACCTCTTCATCAACTGTCTTCGATACTTCCATCTTTTGGCTAACTTCGAACTGCTTGGAATGTCAGTATAGTATGTTAAACTATAAGTCAAATGCCCTCCTTGTCTATCAAGTAGAAAATGCACTGGAGTTAGATACTCGTTGTCCGAAGAATCTTCTGTGACAGGTGCTAGAGGTCGATTGTTGACGACTGATTCAATTTCTGCAAGTATTGTGGTAAACTCATATTGCGATAATAAGGCAGATCCCAGGGTACGCTTCAAGTGGTACTTTATTACTTGTACCATTCTTTCGTAAAATCCGCCCCGCCATGATGCTCTTGGTGCAATGAATTTCCACTCAATGGCTAAGCTTGTTGCAATTTCTTGTGTTTGCGGACTGTTTAACCAAGCGTAGCTTTCTCTTAGCAATCTGTCTACCTTTTTGAAAGTTTGAGCGTTGTCACTGTATACCACTCTGCAACCTCCTCTTCTTGCCACAAATTCGAAAGGCCAAAATAAAACTACTTGTACTTTGTGAAGAAACTAGCTCTAAATATACTGCACGAGTTACCGTACAAGAAAATAAACAAATGTAGGCCTTAGTGACGTCATTCTGCGCCTTGATGAAGACTAGCCTAGCAACATCCACTCCTGTATAATAAAATGAGCATGACTCCGTGACCCGCTCAATGGGTAAAGGCGCTTCAATCTCACTTGCAGGCTTAGCATTCCATCTTCTGCATGTCATACATCCTCGTATGGCCTTTCTCACCGATTGCCTACCACGTAGCACCCATACATCCTTCCGTAACAACGCAAGAGTAGTTTGAACTCCTCCATGAAGTGTCTTGAAGTGCCTGTCCCTAATAAGTAACTCCACTATCCTTTCGCCCTTCAACAAAAACGGATGCTTTTGAGTTTCTGAAAGTCTGGTATACTCTACCCTTCCTCCCAATCGAATTAGCTTTTCATCGTCTAGAAACGGCTTGAATTGGAAAATACTGGAATCTTTATTTACTTCTGCACTCTTCATTAAAGCTTCAAGTTCGCTTGCAAATTCTTGACCTTGACTGATAAAAATCCAATATTTTTCGGCTCCTTTAATTTCCGTGAATGTTAACCAAGCTGATCTATTGACATCCCTTTTGCGTGTATTGTTTACAAATCGCCTTACTCAAGCAGTTACTCGAATCAAGTGTTGCCATGAACTATAATTGTCTGAGTTCAAAATGGGTTCTGAACACACATGCAGCTGGGTAGTTAAACTACAAAGTTGTTCTTCCAAATTCAGGTTGAAGAAGTCTTCCTCTTGCATTCTTAACGATGGAACCTTCCACTGTTGTTCTGGTAATTTAAGCCAATTAGGACCAGTCCACCATTCTTTATTCTGAATCAACTTTGATAAATCTTGGCCTCTTGTAATAATGTCTGCTGCTGCAATATTTCCAACTGCAGTTCTCGGTAATATTGTCTTGAATTTCTTGCACACGCCGTGCGACAAACACCTTCCATCTGGACGGCACATCTTCAATCCACTTAAAGCAACCGTCGAGTCCGACCATAAAAATTGTGGAACTTCCTTGCAAGACAATACTTCAGCGATACTGGCTGACAAACGACTTCCTATGAGGAAGGCCATTAATTCCAATTTAGGGATGCCCATAAGCTGCAATGGGGCCAATCTGGATTTCGAGGTTATAAGGCACGTCTGAAAGGTTTGCCCCTCATCCGTAGTATACCGGACATTTGATACTGTAGCTTAAACTCTTGGTCCCGCATCACAAAATGTATGCAGCTGAAAATTCTTGAGACTACTAACTCGTAACCACCGTGTAACCTTAATCTTGAGGATTTCCTGCAATTCTTCTTTCTATCGTTTCCAGATAGCTAACGATTGACTAGGCATCACAGCGTCCCAGTTAACCTTCAATCTCCACAAATCTTGAAGTCTGCGTTTGATAATGACAACGGTGCTATAAACCCTAGAGGGTCGAAAATTCGTGCGAGAATTTTTAGTACATCTCTCTTAGTGTTTAAATCTGCTTGTATTGCTTCCAACAGATTTTGGTAATGCAAACTCAATTCGTCTGACGTAGTATTCCAATAAAGTCCTAAAACTTTATTCCTTCCTTAAAGGTTCTTCTGCTGTGACGAAACCCTTGGAAATCCACAATTTGCAAAGTTCCCTGTCATTAGTGGTCCATTTTGTGAACTGCATACCTCCCTTGGCCATTACTTCATATATTCTTGTAGAAAGTAAGAATGCTCTTTGTGTAGTCTCTTCACCAGTCAGACAGTCATCGACATAAGCCCGGTCTGATACGTGTTTGCAGAAAATTTCATCACTGGAAGGATGAGTCTTGACGTGATGACGAATTGTTGCGGCTAGAAGAAAGGGACTGGCTTTCATTCCAAAAAAGCACCCTTGTCATTCGAAACACTTTCAATGTCGGTTTGGTTCCACGTTTCCACGGAGTGTCTGTCCAAAAAAAATCTAGTGGCATCTCGATCCTCTGGATGCAAAAGAACTTGTAAAAATGCCTTGGTAAGATCGATAATAATTCCAATTTTATGCCATCTAAATCTCAAAAGTAGCTCAAATATCGACGGATTGAGATTTGGTCCTGCACTCTGACATCTGTTTAGCGAGAATCCTCCCTCTGAACTTGCTGACGCATCAAAAACAATTCGAGTTTTCATTGTCTTCCAGTCATCCTTGATAATGGCATGATGCGGCATGTTATAAACTATGGGATCATGCTTCTCCAACGTTACTTCCTCAGCATGATTGTTGCGAAGATATTCGAATAGTGCAGACTTGTAACATTCAAACAAGTTAGGATCCTTTTGCAATTTCCAAAGTAGTCGACGCAATCGCTCTAGAGCAACTTCAAAATTATTGGAAAGTTCTAACTTATGCTGATACCATGGAATACGGACTTGATACCTTCCGTTCTGAAATGTAGTGGTTTCTTGAAAAAAATCCAACACTTCGACAGTGTTTGTTGCAACTTTTCTTCCTTAGCCAAAATTCCACTGTTATCAAGTTCCCACATCTTGGATAAACTGCTTTGCAACGTGGAACTCTCTTCCAAAGGCGTAGTTATGCACATCGCAACTGTAGGGGACAAGGGTCCATACATTGGAGTACTTCCCTGCAGCATCCAACCAAAGACACTTTGTGTAGCCATAAGCTTGCTACTTAATTTCTTCATTTGCCCTGTCGTTATGCGCCAATACTAATCTACTCCAGGGCCCATCCTATGGTTCCAACCAGCCGCACTTTTGTACTGCAGAAATCGCTCAATCAAACTTGTCTCCCACAACTTCACACCAAGACAAATCTCAGCAACTTGTACTGCAGACATTTTCAAATGGACACCATTGCTCCCAATCAGTGTGAATGGAATGACTTGACTTCTCTGATGCTGTTTACCTCCACCAAACGAACGAATAACGGTTTCTTCATCACCGCTAGCTGGTAACTTCAACTGCTGCACAAGACATGAAGATATGAAAGATCGTTCATATCCATTGTCAACTAAAATAACTATTTCTTCCGTTCCCTTGGCATGCTGAATCCAAACTCGCATGGTTTGCAGAATGGACACATTTTTTGATCCCTTACATACAGATGAAGCTGCTGGTGCTATCAAGGCAGACTGCGACTTGTTGTTGCTGCTCGTGGTCACGCTATCTTCTGAAGCGTCACGTGTTTCTTGTTGCCCTCCTCCACTACTTACAGCCAGCGTAGTGGCCTGGTTCTTCCGTTTCTGACATAGCAATGTATGGTGCCTTACGGAGTTACAAATCCTGCATCGAATGCGTTGATTACAAGCTTTGGCAAAATTGATTTTTCTTTAAACAGAGAAAACAATTACGAGATGTGGCTAACGCTGAACGACGTTCCTGGTTGCTAGCGTACTTAATGCATGCCATTGAAGTATGTGTGTTGGCTTCGTTACAAAAATAACAGTATGGCTTAAACTCCTTGCGAGTTGTGTCCTGACTAGCGACTTCGTCTGAAGTAAGTAAGGCTGAGGATGACTTGAAATTGAAATCTTTCTTGCGCGCAGCTTCTGATGTAGGAACACCCTCCTTTAATTGTGCAGTGCTGTATGTAAGCTCGATCCCCTTTAATTCCTCTTTCACCAATACTGTCAAATTGTAAACTGCAATCCCTTTGTTTTTACGATGCCACTCACGCACTATGGGATTTGGTAGATTCCTCAAAAGAATAGGATATAACAACGATCCCATAGCTGTAACATTCTGACCCAACACTTCTAGAGACCGAATGTGCTTCTGGAAATCTTCAATAAGTCGGCGAAGTTCCAATCCTGTGTCAATTCTTGTGACATTCTTCATTTCCCAAAACTGTCGAATGTGCTCGGATACTAACAATTTCTTGTCACCATACTTCTCCTTGAGTAATGTCCACACAACATCGTAATTGGCAGCCGTTAATGACAATCCTGCAATTGTTAAACTTGCAGACTCCTTCAGCAGACCACGCAAATAATTCAGCGTATCCACCTTTGCCAAATCAGGGTTTTGATCAATTCCGGCGGATAAAGCATCTGTAAAACGTTCCCAGTCGGCTACTGTCCCATCGAACTTTGCAATTTGTAGCTTTGGCAATTTTGCGCTCTTGGTACCACCAGTTTGAACGTTTGCCGCTGGCCCACTCTTCAAGAATCGATTTGCTTGCATCTTCGAGTCAATAATCAAGTCATTGAATGCGTCATTGTTGGTAACATCGGTGACCTCATCAGCAGCAGAACTTGCAACTTCTAGCTGTTCGTTCACCAGCAACAACGCTGCCTCCTTCACCTTGATTTTTTCTAACAATGTCTCTACCAACAACTTGTCATTATTAGCTATTGCCTGAGTAACTTCATTAATTAGCTTGCTAAGAATAGGGCGACGAGCTGCCCGACTATTGTTTAACTGTGCAAGATCCATGACTGAAAAGACTTAGAATCGAACAACAAAACTACAACTGCCAATTTCGAACGGAAAACAAGTTACAACCGTACCCAGATCATCTTCCCCCTAATGGGGAAAGTCAATCGGATGCCGCAATAGCGACACTACCACTAAGAGGGGTAAGAAAGGACATCCTAGCACGACTACCAGGCAAATTCTCAGAAAACCCAAAGGACACAAGATCAGTTCCCGGGTTTCGGCACCATGTCCGGAAACGGCAGTGAGAAAGCTATTAGACTGAATCAAGTTAGGTTGGGGTTTGGGTGGGACTTACGTACTAGGCAGCCTCCTACATAGGTTGCCCTTCGAGGTGTAGCTGTTATCTTGCTAAGCTAATACGACAAGGCTACGTTATCCTCGGCCCTTACTCTACTTAGATGCTAAGGAGGAATTAGGTTTGCAGTGGGGGCATACTCACACCAACCAAAGTCCAACAGAAATTGCTACTGAAAGAAAGTCACATGTTAATGAACAACCAAACTTCTCAAACTCAATGAACTTACACCATGATCGAAAAAGTAAAAGTCCTAGTTAGGCCCAAAATTAGCCCTAGAAATCTTTTGCCTAGTAGGCCTTCATTTAGTCCTAAAAAGTATCCCTAGCCAAGAAGAGAGGCAGGAGACCAAATTGAAGAGCTGTTGCTGGTTTGAACCCAGCCGATGAAGTGAAGTTTTTTTTCCTTCAATTTAGCATTACAATTTAACAATGCTGCATATGTACATTCTCGAGCTCATGCATCACGAGTAATCAATAACTTATATAACTATTAGACTTAATACATTATTAGCAGCCCTAACGAGGAGAATTTAACTAACTAACTACTCGCTTAACGTCCAACGAGATACAAAAACGTCCTTAACAAAGGCCAACTGCGATGTGGATCGACCCTACTGAAATCTCGTCAAGCATCTTTGGCCGCTACAACAATGTATCTCTACGCGTGATTTCCTTAACAACAAGGGGAACATACTAGACAGGACGATTTCAGGATTTGGACGGTAAGCCAATTTCTTTCTTATTTAATATTTTATTTGATGAAAAAACCGTGCACATAAACGGTTAAATTATATCGTAACAAAAGCCAGTTACTTCAATCCCATAGAAACTATCGTAACTTTTGCGTAACTCTAACCAAATTGCTGTAACAGACAGCAAATTATTGTAACTAACTAATGAACTCGCGATTATGTCTATAACGTGGGTAACTTTATTTTGACAATAACTAACCTAAGAATCGCGACAGATGGAAACGCAATTTAACAACAATATCCCAACGACGGGCTATAAATTAATCAAAAGACATCCAAGATAATTTAACAACGATATCCCAATGACGGGAATCAAATTTACCTAAAGCCATTGAAAAAAAGTTTATCGAAGAACTGCCACAACTTGGCAAAGTATATTGATTTTTTAGTTTGTACTTTCTTGTTTAAAGAAAAAATAAACAAGGTCCGGGTTTGTCTCATTAATGTGGGCCGTTTTGAACTGGTTAACAGTAGGTGCCGAAACCACTGATTCGGGAAGGCTGTTCCAAAGGGGTAGGACACAAGGGAAAAAAGTGTGGCGGGTCAATTCATGAGAAAGGTACTGGTATTCGAGTTTGTAAGAATGGCCACGAGTTGCCCGGTACTGTTGAAGGTACAGTTGTTCTTGCAAAGTACGACCTCCGTAGTTTTGCCTTAGAATTTTGTATAATGTAATAATACTGCCTTGGCAGAAACGCCACCACATGGAATGGGTAGTCAAGGAACGCATTCTTTGCTCGTACGGTTTGTGACTCAGATTACGTACTTTTTTGTGCACCCTTTCAATTGCTACAAAATCCGTCTTTACAAAGGGACACGAAAAATCCACCGCATACTCAATCGTTGGTCTAACAACAGTCAGGAATAGCCTAAAAAAATAGCTGCATCTCTGAATTTCATAGTAAGGCTTATCAGAATGGAAAGGGAATTTGCCTTAAGAATTGTAGAGGAGACATGATTTGAGAAATTTAAATTTGTATTCACACTAACTCCCAGGTCAGTGACTTGGGTAGCAGTTCCAAGGAGTTCGTCCTCTTATGTCCTAAGTGCATAATTTGAAGGCACCATAGTTGCGACCGTGCGTATAGTGCATTTAAATCTTGTTGGAAGAGTATGTGATCTGAGCATGTGGATATTTTTGTTTTAATCTTGGAATCATCTGCAAATTTATTTATTTCAGTTTGGACATCAGAGCCGAAATCGTCAAAGTACAGTAAAAATAAAAGTAGCCCTACGATTGATCCTTGTATAGTGCCGCTTTTAACGGTTTCAGAACTTGAGTGATGACCGCTGATAACCATAGCTTGTGTTCGGTTTGTGATCCAATTTTTAATCCAATTGAGGATGGTCCCTTTGATACCGAAAAACTGCAATTTATGAATTAGTAGGTCATGTGCGACCTGGTCCATAGGTCAAGACATCGGCGTAAAAGGATAAGAAATTGGAGACGGTTGAAAAACCATGGCAAAAACCATTTTATGGACAACGTAAACTTAGCCAAACATGGCCGTTTGGGCAACAGAAATCGCTTTCCAGGGTTCACAGTTAATATTCGGTGTAGTAGGTTTGGGTAAATTAGCATTCGTGGGCACATGGTGAACACACATTGTCTACGGAAATAATATGAAGTAAGGAACAGATATGCCGGTCGCGGTTAATCCCACAGAATGTCCGGACAGTCGGATTAAGGCGAATTACGCAGATGGGAGGCTCACACACTTCTCCAGCATCAAGGAAGGTTTCTTAGGTAGACATCACCAAGCTGATAGCCCTGGCTATGCTAGTTTGCCCATCACAGCAAAGTCAAAAGGGGAGACGGACTCAAACATGAGTTGTGTTGCTTACCGACAAAACTCAGAAGGAATAATATGGAAAAGTACATTAGGAACATTCAAAAGGGACAAGATACAACAAAAGGAGTGATGCCACAATATTGGTGAGTTGGCACTTTTTCGTGCCTCAACAAATGGGGGAAAGCCTGTCAGAACAAGCTTGTGTGTAACTAGTTGGGAAGTTGGTGAGCTCTTGTGCCAAGGACAGCAGTCTCAGGTTCAAGGGTAAAAGGAAACTGGTTGACATTTTCCCCTCGAGGGCTGACAGGTTTTTTTCATGGTAAAGCAAGATTTCTGGCAAGGCATACCTTAACAAAGGCAAAACACAGTTAAAAATTGAGAAAACACAGCTCGCGCACATCAATGGGACCATCCGGGGGGCCGCTCGCGGCTTTTTGAGGTGGTCGCAGGGTTTTTTTTGAATAGCTCGGCTCACAGAGGTCTCAGGGACTTGTGGTTAGGCTTAAAATGTGCGTACGAACGAGGGCTACCCTCACACCGAGTTTCATCAAGTTTACACGACCAGTTTTTGAGCCCCGACCTTTTGACCAGACTTAGAAAGTGTATTGGTAAAAGGGCAAATTTAAAAGTAAATAAGGACAGTCGATTATCAAAAAAAGTTATACCCTTTTTGACAATAATCAACACATTTGACTGTGTCCCCCCTCCCCTCGTGGGCGTGAGAAGGGGCAAGTCCATACAGGTAGTGGAGCAGTGTTACCGATAACACACCTCATACGGAAGGGCACATGAGTATATAAATAGGAAGGCAACATACCTACTAACAAGAGCTGAAATTATACAACAAGAACTAACCGCAAGGCTCTAACAAGAGCTCAATAGTCGCAACAGCAATTGCAAATGCAGAGGAATGCTGTATACTAGGGGTTGAGGCAATACGTTAGTCAGGTTAGGTACATGTAGGAAAAAATATATACACTTTCACAAATATACCCTAGCACGTAAGTTTTCAAAACTTAAACGTGTCCTCAATGTCGTCGTCAGAGACAACAATAACTTGTGGACGTGGCATGGCCATAGCAGGCAAAACGGCAACTAGGGGAGGCCGTGTAGCCGTCGAGAGATGCGTTGAGGTCTAGGAGGTGAAGGAGGCGGTGGAGGCGTGGGAGGTCTTGGTGGGGCCGCAGCCGCCAGGGGAGTGTTTTCATCGTCTGTGGCAGAAGTGTCCTCGAAGCAAGGAGATGGTCCGTTCATGGTATGTAACCATTGACGGGCAGCATTCCTGGGGAAAACAGGTTTGAAGCATTCTGATCCTCATAGAAGGTAACGTTGACGCTGTAGAGATATCGTTGAGTGGAGAAACTGTATAGTTTATAGCCGCGGCATTGGTGGTCATAGAACAAGTGGACACACTGGTCAGCCGTCGGGGCATATGGGCCACGCTGTGTTTTGTCTATATGAGCATACACCAAACAGCCAAAGCGCCTATGTCTAGTCACGTGCGGCATACGGCCAGACCATTTTGCAACGGCGTCTTTCCATCAGGCAGAGGCTCAAAAGAGTCCCAGCTATTCCTAGCTTCAGTAGCGGCAAGATGGCATCGGGCCAAAATTGAGGGGGTAATCCTGAGTCATGGAGAAAGGAACACGCCATCATTTTCAAAACGCCGTGCATCCGTTCAGTCCGTGGATTGTGTTGCGGCGTGTAGACCATGGATTTCACGTGGTGAATCCATTTAGCGGCACAGAATTACTCGAATTGGTGATTAAAGAACTCACCGCCATTGTCGGATGAGATGCGGCATAGCTGGCATCCGGTTTGAGCTTCGACATAGTTGACAAGTTCCTTGAAAACCTCGAAGGTTTGATTCTTGTGGATAAGAGGAAACACGAAGTACCACCGAGTGTATACATCTACTATCGTGAGAAAAAACATTTCACCACCTAGTCCCGACACATTGCTAGGTCACAAATAGGCCACTAGTGTGTTTCTGAATAAAATAAATTGGAAGTTTAAAACAAAAATTTTTTGGATTGAAGTAGCCAGGAGCGATAAGTAATGTCATGGAAGGGACAAATTTGAGTTAAGATTTATGTTTGGGTAAGTTTAAATGCAGGTTTAGTTGTTTGCAGGTTAAACATAACCAGCGGCTTAGGGAAACATTGATTGACTCATCAGCTTGGAGAAGCTAAGATTCCAGGATTTGCTGGGACAGTAAAAAAAAACGTCTGGTAAGCATTAACCAACCAATTGAGCCTAGTATTTCTCACTAATAAATGGACTAGTGAGATACAAAACACATAATCAACATTTGCTATAGGCTAAGTCGGAAGTCGTTTGCAAGGTTTATAAAACTAAAGACTTTTATAAAAGGCACCAAAAAATTCGTCTACTGAACGTCAAAGCTTAATATGCAATTACATGGATATTAACCCACATTATTAACTTCTAACACGTGATTCAGTAATCTTGTAAGTACTAACATATGAAGGTGGAAAAAAAAAGTCACCAGCAAAATTGCAAAACGGGCATTCGGTAGTCGAAAAAATGTGTAAAGGGATTTTCACAAAATACGAAAAGGCATAGCAAAAGGTTTCACAAAATACGAAAAGCAATAGCAAAAATAAATATAACTTCACCACACTACTAGGCTATAGGCTAAGTTGCAAATTTAACAACGGATTCAACAATTTGCTAAGTTGAAACCATGCACAACATTCAACAATATCAATAGCGCATAGTAATAGGCTACTACCGTACTAGTTGGTGTCAAACATAAATTAATAGTTATGCATTATCATTGGAAAAGGATACAGGCCAGCAAAAGTCACCGCAGTGTAGGTTAGGTCTGGATTTACACGACGTGCCGTAAAGTAAAGTTCCCGTAGTTACTAGAGCCAGCTTTTCCGGAATACAGTCTGTTCATGGTTGAAGCAGGGTCGGAAAAATATGATCTAAAGTGTTCGGGGATTGTTTTCGTAACTGTTTGTCAGCGATTTTTGCTGAGATTTGAGCATTAAGTTGCGGCTGTGATGCAAACGGTTAAACTTTTTTGAAACGATAACAGGAACGAAAAATGTCAAGGAGCTGGCATAAATCGTGACGCACATGCGATTATAATTAGCAGAGCAACTCTGTCGGACTCACGTAGTGTAGCGGTCATTAAATTTCGCAGTAAGCCAGTTAATGCTATCCAAATACTAGTCCGTGCAGCGCAGCAATTCGGTTGCTATTAAAGCTACCAAAAATGTTACCAAACAATGCTACCAAAAATGTGGGAATTGCTGCCGTTAAGTACGGGCGATACCGATATAATGGCATAACCACAGGGAAAAAACCCTATTTTTAGGATTATATTGGTGGGGCACCTGAGGCCGATCCCCATTGAGGGATGTTTCCTACAGGAACGTCGTCCCAGAGCCAGTTCGACCGCAGCATTGCTTCATGCAATGGGTAATGAATGAGTAAAAACATTCAGAGGATTATAAGTTCCGTGGATCGCTGCACATCTTACACTAACTAGTCTACGTCAGCAAGAAAACGACCGAAAACGTTTTTGTAAGTTGGGGACTGTAAGAAATTCTCTGGTTTATTTCGTCACTTCACGGGACATAAATCAGTCAGTAGACATTTTATGGAGAACATAAACTTGGCCAAATATGGCCGTTTGGGCAACAGAAATAGCTTTCCAGGGTTCGCAGTTAACATTCAGTGTAGTAGGTTTGGGTAAATTAGCAGTCGTGGGCACAGGGTGAACACACATTGTCCACGGAAATAATATAAAGTAAGGAACAGATACACTTACAATATGGCGGTCGTGCTTAATCCCCCAGAATCTCCGGACAGTCGGGTTGAGGCGAATTATGAAGATGGGAGGCTCACACACTTCTCCAGCATCAAGGAAAGTTTCTTAGGTAGACATCACCAAGCTGATAGCCCTGGCTATGCTAGTTTGCCCATCACAGCAAAGTCAAAAGGGGAGACGGACTCAACCATGAGTTGGGTTGCTCAACTAGAAAACCCAGAAGGAATAATATGAAAAATAACATTAGGAACATTCAAAAGGGACAAGATACAACAAAAGGAGCGATACCACAACATTGGTGAGTTGGCACGTTTTCGTGCGTCAACAAATGGAGGATGGAGGAAAGCCTGTCAGAACTTATAACAAGTTGGTGAGCTCTTGAGCCAAGGACAGCAATCTCAAAATTCTGAAAATTCTCAAAATTTTGAGTATTTTTCAAAATTCACCAAAAACGTCTGAAAAACTATACTATCAAAATTTTATTTTCTAATAGTGCGGGATTGTTGTCTTATGTGGCCCTTGGCTTGTGTAAAAAAATGCATTGTTATTGGTTAATATCTTCAGTGGCCGCTGGGACCTTTTATTCCTTGCATTTTTATGTTTAAAAATGGAAAAACACGATTTTTGAAAAAAAAGCATGTAGTCAGTTTATTAGGTTTAATTTAATCAAATACATTGATTAATTAATATTTATGTTATTGTTGTACTCCTGTTTATAGTTGAACGTGGGCATTTTCGTCGTGATGCAAGGCTTGAACGAATGAATACATCTTTGTTCACATACTGCAACCGAAGCCGCTGTTCACACACCTCTCCGAAGCTTGGGTGTGGCAAGGAAACTTCGGTACTTCTAGTACTTCGCCTGTGATTACCATCTCACCTGAAACTCTAGTTACGATCGGTGGCGCGGACAGGTGACACGTTTGCCAATCGATAAGCCCAATACAGTCCTTTGCATCGAAATTCAGTACAGGTACCTTTAATTGGCTAATCTCATTAGTCAAAGTTGTCAATCTTGCTTTTTGGATGCTTAACGATCGATAACAGATTTTTGTTCGCTGCTGAAGTAACGGGATAAGGTAATCGACTTCTCGAGCACCTTCGAGCACCTTCGGCAATTAATGGATTTACTCTTATTGTGAACCACATTATGCAGTATACCTTCATAACGAATTCACAATCTTTCTCAAGTAGTCAGATGGATCACTGCATCCAAAGTAATATCGCTGGATTCGATTTGCAGTGGTTAACTGTGTGGCGTGACATAGTTTTTGTGGGAGAATTTCCCTCCAGGTCCTTTTCTTTCCCACTTTAAATTTTCCCCTTACGGCCCACGCGTGTTGTTCTCCATACTTGACTACTCAGAATTACCTAATTAAACCGAAGTCCCCAACAATAAAAATAACTTATTGTTAATTTGAAAGGGACAGATTATTGTTCACTAAATGTCCCTGCCTCAGGGGGCCCGAGGTTTGTTGG
This sequence comes from Lithobius niger, assembly GCA_023313725.1. Classification (NCBI taxonomy): domain Eukaryota; kingdom Metazoa; phylum Arthropoda; class Chilopoda; order Lithobiomorpha; family Lithobiidae; genus Lithobius; species Lithobius niger. Next base: position 8,099 of record JAHWFP010115857.1, on the reverse strand, counting down.
GTGCTCTTGGTGTTGGGGCTTTCCTTCTTGCTGCTCCTGAGGTGGCCGGGTTGCGAAGGTTCGTTTTGTTGACCCCCCTCCCCCTTGGGTGTGGTGTGGTGCTGCCCTTCGTTCTTTCCACAGGGGTCAGCGTCTGGACCCATCTTGTGTCACTGTTTATAGTGACGCGTCTTTTTGTGTTGAAACAGGAGTAGGCGGTGTTGGGGTGTGCATACCCAGTTACCAGCAGTAATATAGATACCACCTAGTGTCAGTGCCTTCAGCCTTCGTTGGAGAACTTGTTACCCTCACGGTGGCACTAGAAGTTGGTTTAGAGTTGCGTGCATCGGGTTTTCGGGTTGTCACTGATTCTCTGGCGGGTGTGGGATTCTTCCAACGGTGCTTTACCTCCTTGAACGTTTCCCATCCGCTAGCCCTCGAGGTGGGGTGGAAATTATTCTTGGCTAGCCAGATGGGAGTTGCTATTTCGATTGTGTGGACTCGTGCGCACGGTGGGGAGTTTGGAAACGAGTTAGCGGACGAACTGGCCAGGAAGGGTAGTCGTATGACAACCCCGGCAGTCTCTTTTGTAGTTGGCCCTGGAGATCTTCGGCCAGCCTACTCTAGACTCTCGTCTAGGGTCTGGCAGGGTCGCTGGGCTGCTGGACCCACTGGCCGTACTCTGTTTGGGATTCACCCTTCAGTTTCATGGCCTGAGGCCCTTGATAGTTTCACGCGGGGTGAGGCGGGTCTTCTTTCGATACTTCGTACTGGCCATGTCCAGCTTCGGGCACACCTTTTTCACCTGGGTTGGGCACGGACTCCTCTGTGTAGATGTGGCTTGGCAGATGAAACTTCGGCTCATTTTCTATTTGATTGTCCGCTTTGGCAAGCGCAGCGACACTTTGTCTTTCATAACGGGGACAATCCTATGGCAGTGGTCCTGGGAGTGGTCCTACGCGCAGAATGGAAGGGTGGGGTATTTTAGAACATTGGGATTCTGCAAGGCAACAGGGCGTTTTGGGTAGTTGGCAGCAGTTTTCTGTTAACTCACCTGTTGTTCCCCCCTCTCCCGGCATTCCATAGTGGTCAGGGCTAGCACAGGAGTATTGCATTGTGTAGCTGTGTACAGCTACTTGTGCGCAGTGGGGTTAAGATGGAGTTGGTTTTGTGTCGGTCCCCTGGTGTGGAATCCTGCAATAACTGTTGGGCTGTGTGCACAGAGGAGATCGTTTTTGGAGCGATGTGGTTTACAAGGATTTCTATAAGCACGGTACAGCTGCACAGTATGGAAGGCCCAGTGTGATGTGTTCAGAGCTGTCATGAAATGTATAGCGCAAGTTAGGCTAAGGCAATAGGGTGAGTGTATGGCTTCATGGGCCTTTAGAACTCAAATAAAAATAACCTGAACCTGAACCTGAACCTGACAGCCTTTTATGCTATAACAATGTAAAGCCTTCGGTCGAAGCATCTATCTTAAAAACACCACACTATTGTTGAAGCTCACTTGTATGTAATTGTCTCCTTGCTTTGTTTAGCGAACTACTTTATTGTATGCAAGTGTCATTTATTAGACCAATGCACTCCTCGTTGTACCGGCAATTTCAACAGCTTTATTCTCTCGTTATATCCATCCGCATTATTAGCAAATTCTTCTTGGCCTGAGATACGTCATCTTTTACATGGCGTTACAACTTCTTTTGGCCGCCATTGACAAGGCCTAACAATTCCACTGCAAAGAATTCCTGGTTAATCCTTAAAAGTAGCTATGTGTAGTTTGTCCTTGTTGTGGATGTTGTTTATACACCATGAACTTTAACTGCAAAACTTCCGTTTATGTTTGGAGCCTGGACTGGGATACAATGAGAGAACAGTAATGTGCTGGAGAGAGAGGCCAAGCCCCTAACACGAATAAAAGCAGTTCAAACCTACTTCGAGTTCCTTTGGTACATAAGCAAACACGAAAAGTATAGCCATAGGGAAGCTTCATGTTTAAACGATCATAGACTGGACCTCTGTTTAGACACAGGTGCTGATTGTCTTACTGGGCTATCGGTTTCTCTGTGTGGAGGCCTGTGGAGTGACCGTACCATCGCTCTGCCCCCTTCATGCCCAATAACAGGTAACTCAGTCCGCCTGTGCTCTTCCTACATTATAAATGGTAGCATAGTAATGGTTGCTTGAACTAATAGCTAGGTAGCATGGTTCAACTGAAAGCTTTTTCCTAGATGCTTATGAGAGTTGCAAGTAAACCCTCCAGCCATAGCCTAACAACTTTTGCAAGATTTAAACATGCAAGCTTGCGGCCCTACTCAGATACCTTTGATCAGTGCTTAAACGTTTCTTGTCGATTTCCGGTAACTTCACCTTTTCTGGTAAGCACAAATCAAATCAAATCCACGAATTTACCCACCAAGTTTAGGTGGAAGAAATGCTGGAGAACTATTGAACGCCAGACGGTTGACCACTGTAAACCGAATTCTGTGATATTACGCTGGATGCAGTGACCCATCCGATATCTTGAGAAAGATTGTGGAATTCGTTATGAAGGTATACTGCGAAATGTGGTTCACAATAAGAGCAAATCAGTTATCTGCCGAAGGTGCTAGAGACTTGTTTAAGTCGATTACCTTATCCCGTTACCTTAGCAGAGAACTAAAATCTATTATCGATCCAGTCATTGCCAGAAATGGATTCTTTGGCCATTCAGAAAGTATTCTGCTTGCAGTGGTAACAGATGAACGCCCACACGTGAGAAAACTTGGATTCCTACACATCCTAAAAGGAAGATCAACAACTTTGCCTAATGAGATTCGCTGATTCAAGCTAAATTTCGATATACTGAATGTACTGAATGTTCGATGTACTGAATCTCGATGCAAAGGATTGTATTGAGTCTATTGATTGGCGCCGTGTCACCTGTCCTCCAGTATGTGGCACAAAAAACGTAGACGGATTCATTCGTTCAAGACTAGAATCACGAAGAAAATTGCCCAATTTCAACTCTAAGCAGGAGTGCAATGTTATGACATAATTATTAATTTATCAATGTATTTGTGTTGGCACACATACGAAGAGCTACACGAGGAAACTGTTTCCCTCTGTTAGCAATAAATATAAGTGTAATCACATAATAAACTGACTGTATGCTTTTTTCAAAATTAGCTTTTTTCCATTTTTTTAATAAAAATGTAAGAAATTAAAGGCCCAAGCGGCAACTGAATATATTAACAATAACAATGAATTTTTTTCCGCAAACCATGGCCACATGAGACAACAATCCAGCAGTATTAGAAAATTGAATTTGAATTTAAAATTTTTTTAAAGTATAGTTTTTCAGTCTTTTTTGGTAAATTATCAGTTGTCCTGGTGGTAACTGAAGATATTGAGCAATATAAATAAAATTTTTCACACTTACTATTTGACCCATAAGACAATTTTTCCGTACTATTGGCAATTAGATATCCCCCAAAACCATTTTTCACCTATATGATACAACCTACACGTGGTGGCCAAAGAAGAATGCATGAGAGAGAAGATTCATGCCGGAGGTGCTATCACAGGTGCTGTGCATGCATTGTGGCCATTTTGTTTTTCACGTCTTCCAGTTTATGAACAGCGGTTTCGGTGGCCATCTTGATCTCGGGGCTCTCTTGGCTCTCTTCAGTTCTCAGTTGGCATTATCTGTAAGTAGTATTGAGAGAGCAGAAAATTTTTTTATTTCACTTAGCAGGAGTGGGTCTTAAACCATGGATGCTGGGATGGAAGGGAGTTGTATTAACCATTGGACTAGAGGGGGGCTAGTTGATGAAGGGAGGTTAATAGTTGGTCTTATAGGTAACTGGTGACTGAGGCGGAAGTAGGTCGAGTTTGACATTATACCATGCCATGAGGATAAGCTCTACGAATATAATTTTTAATTTTTGTTTTTAACGTCTATGAATTACTTTAAAAAATAATATTCCCATTTTATTTCTGTTGAAGAGCCCTGCACAGAAAAAATGGTCTAAACTGATGTCCATGACCATTTTAAAAGACAATCCTAACATCTAGATCTGTATGACTGAAATCAAATAGTCTACTGGAACAGCAACAAACAAAATGTATATTTTGTGATCATGGTCTCCCCTCCCCACTCATTTTGGTAGAAGACCCCTCTGGAGGCAGAAATGTATAAATTGAAAACCGTATTGAGGCTATCTTTAAAACTGCTACTGTTTTTATTTTCATGATTAAATACAATCCGTATTCCTAACATTTCGACCATCAACACCCTTCTCGTGTCAATGACCTCTAACCATAGTTGCAGTCGGATTTTGTTTTAGAAATAAATAATGTGACCCAACAAATTATACGTTTTGGTTTTCAAAATAAAGGTAGCAAGCAGCGTTGTAATGAACTGTGAGATAGCATGCCTTGCTTCCCCAGTTCTGATAATGATAAGGAAAGGGAAGACTTAAACAGACTTCAACCTCCGGTCTTATGATAAAAAAAAAAGGGGCAGATCTAGACTTAACCATGCAGTAAAAAATAAAGGCAAAAAAGTGGAGACTGCTAATCTAAGTAGTCAATAGAAAATAAATAAATAAATAAAATCGTTATTTCTGTAAATAATTGTTCTTCACCAGGGGTCTCAAAGTTTTCACTAATTCTACCAAGTTGAACACCAAACACATGTAACTGATATTCATGACTTAGAAAGTAGAAAATAGCCCTATGCAACTGAGCCCTAAGCATTCAGTAGAAAACAAAATTGTTTACAGATTTGTTTTGTCAACGCCGAAAACCCTCATGTAAACCTTCTGATTTTGTTTTAAAAATAAATTAGCGCCGTCGTCACTTCCACTGTCGACATAATGGAGCAGGCTCCGCTTTCGTTCATGTTTGGCTGGGTTTTCCCATCTTCTCATCCCATCTGTGGCCCTACTACTTCGTCAATGGCGTGTCCATTTTACGCGAAGCTGCCCTTAATCCAAGTTGGGTGAGAATCAACCACACAATTGATTCAAGCTGCTCAAACATTTATTTTCACACTAGTAATTGTACCCGGCTTCACCAGTTTTCCAGTTTTCGGCCCTCTCCCCCTCCTCATATCCTCCTACCCGTCCCTGATCTTCCCTTCCTCCCCTTTGCTACACGTTGTTGAATTTGGATGGGTGGTTGAATTAAATATTGCCCCTTTCCCTCATCCTACTCTTCCTCGTTTTGCAAGATTTTGCAAAAACTTACTCTATCTCCATCCTAAACAACCAAAAAAACGTAACTTTTAGGTTCAGTTAAGATGCGTCAACCCCATGTCCATTCCAGATTTTTTTTCCTAAACCTTGTCCAGGCATCCGTGCTACGACATGCGAAGTGTGGTTAGATAGGACCATTGGGTATTGTCCTACATCCACCCCCCCCCCCCCCCTGTGAGTTTTTTTTTTAAAAAAATATTTATTAAAAATCTATTTTCCATACAGTTAAACTTTAAAATAAAATAAACTTATCAAAGTAGACCAACTAGTCTGATGAAATGACTAGTCAGATGAGACGCAACCTTTAGTTTAAAAAAAGTAAGTCTTAACATTTCGACCACAACCAATAGATCTGCCTCAAGTTAGCAATGTTTAAAAATACTCCTTTTGTATTTTCCTGAATAGGATTTTTAAGAAATGACTTCTTTTAAACCATTCCCCCTACCCTTTTGAGAATTCCCCCCCTTTTGTAAATGAGTGTACAGTATTGGACAATGAAATTTAGACAGTGCAGAAGGGGCAACTACACATCTACATCGATTAATCATGCCTGATTATGGGAAACTCCTAAATATCACGAAGTTGTTAAATTCAATAAACGAATAATAATAACCGCAAAATAAATACAGTACTGTGTCTGCTATTTTTTGTAACTGAAAAAATAAAATTTGTTGAACACAGAATGAAGTCAGTCAATCACATAAACTGCAAATTTCTATTTATGGAATCTGGATAGGCCAAGAAAATGTGACTTTTTCACAGTCTCAGGAAAAAACCATCATTATGCGTGAGAAAACCTATCGGTAAATTATTCGATTGATTTTAAAATACTCCATTACTCCATCTGGTTATAAATATGAATAGAGCAACAGTTTTAGAATTGATTTTATTTTAAAGTCGATTTGAAAGTCAATTTAGCGGTTTTATTTTAAAGAAATGCATTCAAGAAATGTTGAACTTAGGAATAAACAAAACTGTGGTAAGACAAGCCTAGGGAAAAGAAACCTGGAAAAAACAGCCAATGGGAAAAAAAAAAAACAAAGAGAAAAATTTCAACAGAATGAAAGCCCAAGGTAAAAGGAATGGACAGTAAACTGCCAATGGAAAAAATATGCCATGAAAATAGCCGAAGGAAAACAATCCGAGGAAAAAAACTGAGCAAAGAAAAAACATAAGAAAAAAAAAACAGTTTCTTAGTGAAATTTCTTACATATCTCTAATGCGTGGTGCAGTGACAACCCGCACGACTGCACTGTGACAGAGGTTGGCACTAGTGACCTAGTTGTCGGCGCGCCATTAAGCCTCAATTCCCCCCCGCCCCCGCCCAACCCAACCTATAAAAACAAACACAAAACAAAACAGTAAACAGTTTCCTTCGGTTATCTCCGTGGCCTTTTTTTTCACGGCTTCTTTTTTCCTTTGACTTTCTTTCAGTCTTTAGTTTAATCCATATCCGGAGTTTCATTTTCTGCAGTGTGTTGCCGGTAGTTGTGATGAGTAGGGGTTTTACAATGTTTAGTTTATTCTTCCCGCGCGAATTCTCCCCCCTCCACCCCAACCCCCACCTTCCCCTCCCAACGCGAAGCGCGGTGTGATAGAGTAGTGTCCAGGGACAATGCCGAGAAATGAAGCTCCTGAGTTTAATATTTTCATCAAACAAGAACGAAAGTTAGAGGTTCGAATCTCTAACTATAATTTCAATGAAGTTGAATCGAATATTGAATCGAATATTGAATCGAATATTGAAGCCACTTGTACGGCGGCAGTAGAACGTAGTTTCTGCGGTCTCTTATCCCTGATACCCTGTAGAAATCGAATCGCCCAATCAGGGCTTATATACCCCCGGACGCATAATTTTTTTTCGTAAACAGTTCAGCATAGGCGGCCAAATCGCGCCCTCTGATTGGTCGTTCTTTCGCTTGGAAACATGGCGGCCGTCGGACGCGTCTGGCGAGGCAGCAATTCAACTTCGAACAGACTGTCGCTTTCACTTGCCTTCCTTTGCCTAATACCTACATACGTGCCAGTTTAAAATACTAGTTAATACTGCAACTCATGAATCAACCTTGAAATAACTGAAAAAGGAACCTAATTCTCTATTTTATTTCCACTCACCCATTCTTCGCATGAATCGATTGTGAGCGCCATCCAGTGATAAATTTTCGAACCACGTTTAAGCCAAATGAATTTGCTATACGGTGAAGCATTGCTTCGGTGGCTAATCTGTCACAGTACCACTTTTGGGTTTCTTGGTTACTGCTGCTAATAGTTGCAACCAATTTCTGTGCATTGCAAAGTTTTAAAAGATCCCTTAAAATGATATTCTAAACTAATATACTGGAAGTATCTGATAAATATCTAACAACAAATCTTAGACGAACTTATGGAAGATATGGTTGGTAAATTGGGAGCAAAACTTGAGACAAAATCTGAAGAATTGCTACAGTCTTTGTCAAGCAAAACAACAAATCTCTGCACCAGCAGCATCAACGTGCCTCTCGGGGAGACTACGCAAGGCGAAGTAATGTGCAAGGGGGAGATTGCCGATCTTAAAGTAAAGATCAAACTTTCAAATAATGGTATGTTGACGATATTATCTGCACACATTGACCATGAAAGTGAACCGTCGGTTGAGCACCGTACACCCGGTATGTGTTTCGATCCGAGTATGGAAAAGAATATCACCTTTAAACGTGGTAGTCACAAGAGAAATCATAGAAAATTTGCCACTCATGACTTAGCTGCTAACAAAATTAATACCGAAGAATCAAACAGTAGTATAACTCATTCTGCAATTGCAAAAGTAACCGCTGATCCGACACCCAATATTACATCATTATGTAGAACACAGAACAGGGCTCGGAATGAAATCCTTGTACCATT
>JAHWFP010115854.1:721-22254 GCA_023313725.1 Lithobius niger | reverse complement strand
AGTGGTTTTATTGGTGTCGCCTGCGGAAAGGCAGTACAATGAATCTCTCTTTACCTTACCTGTTAAGTTATTTAGCTGACACCTTCGACTCGGGTTTAAAAGGATTCAGCATCTTAGTACACTGTTCTAATCTCCATTTTAAAGCTGCCGGTAAGGAACAACTCTTTGAGGACTATCGCATTTCCACCTTGATAACGTCTTCGAGATTGAAAGGCTGACAACCAGAAGATCATTTCCAGACCTTTCATTAGTTTTGAACTCACTGATGAAGGAACCTTACGAACCCATGGTAAACTGCAACCTTCACGTTTTAACCAGAAGAACAGTCTTCCTGAGAACACTAGCTTCAAGCTTACGATGCAGCGAAGTACAAGCCCTCTCAACGGACCTGCTTACTTATTTTTCATGAAGATTACGAAGCCGTCGCATTGATACCAGGAGACCTATTTAGAGCTAAGACTCAAAAGGCCAAATGAACCAATGAATCCAATAGTCATTCCTGCTTTCGCCAACTATTTACAGAAGACGAGCTTGAAAAATTTCTCTTCCCGGCCGGGCCTTAAGATTGTACCTGGAAAGAACCGAAAGCAACAAAATTCGTAAAGGCAGAAGCCAACTCTTCTTGCCATTCAAAAAGAACTTCGGCGAAATTTCACCCGCACTGATTGCAAATTGTATTAAGAGACTGTAATAATTAATGCCTACAAACATTCGAACATCAATTGCCATGGTCAGAGTTACAGCACACGAGCTAAGAGCCATTTCGACTTCTTGGGCCTTCAACAACGGCATCCCCATTCCCGAAATTCTACAAGCCGCAGCATGGAGGAATGCGTCGGGTGTTCACATCTCATTACTTCAGGGACATGACCACACATGCAGATGGACTTCACAAACTGGGACCTATCATCACAGCCAGAAGTGTCATTCAGCTCCCAAGGCTCTAGAAGAAAACAATGACCCTTTCCATGGCCACCAACTTAGAGAGATCCTGAATCCAGTTTTAGTAATTAATTAAAATAGTGCTAAATCTGTGACTTCGGGGGACCAGCTCTAACCCCTGGGGAACCCATCAAGTGGTGTCCTCCGTCATTTTGATGAGGTCTACTTGTGACGTACTCAGGAAGTAGACAATTAAAGTCAAGAATAATCTCAAAGCCGATTTACTCCTTACTGCATAGCTAGGGGACATGCTATGCACTGAGAACACATATTAGGCATAAAACACAAGTTTAGGAGCTTGGTCTTATCCTGAGCTGAGTCCAGGAAGACAACCTTTCGAGTTGCCTGCCCCACACCAAGAGCCTACTGTTGTCCAGACCCTCGTCTTTATATGCGGGGCTGAATAATAGAAGTAGCCTGTGGCTACGTTGCGCAACCGCTAACAGGTAGGAGCCGGTTCTAACTGGTCTGAACAATAGAGCAGGCTCGTTACCCGGCTGTTGGCGTTCGGCCAAGTTCCGGTGTAAACAGAAGTTGACAGGACGCCAAGCAGCTTATTTAACTACAAGGTGCACCCTTAGTGTTTACTCATTGTGCGCCTGGCTATTCGTAAATAGCGCGTTACATACTGTAAACGCTAAAATTTACAGGTAATGTTTATTTTCGTAGCAATAGAAAGAGAATTGCCGCGGCTAAATTCTGTTTCTATTGCTTAAAACGATAATATACATCACCTGAACCTACCCTACGTCCCCTCTTGAGTTACCATCAAGACATATTGAGAGGCGTAAAACATGACTGCTTCACTCATTAAGCGTTTAAATACCTTTGGAGGGAAGTGCAGGACCGCACTTCAGTGGTAGCGAGCTGATGATTAGTTAAATATTAATTAAATCTATTATACCACGGCTGCGCTGATTGGCCCTCGAGTGGGCAATAGGGGGAAAAAAGAAAAAAGCATTTGAGAATAAAAATGCTAAAATGTACAAATAATGTATATTCGTTTTATGCAATAGAAAAACAGAATTCAGCTGCCGCCGCGGCAATTCTGTTTTATTTCATATTTACTGACAATAATAATACTGCTTGAGGGTCCTTTTATTATGATAACAAAGGCCCCCGAGCAAGTCCGTAAAGTCAATACAAGGTCATAATCTGTAAATTAACTTGCATTTGTACAATTCTTAGCAAGATTAAAGCCATTTTAGAATGCAAGTTACTGATGCTTAGTCTTTATAAAAGCCTACAAGGTTAAATGGGAGCGTGTGAATCGCTGCAATTAGTTCAGAAATCATTGCTCTCGAACGGACAATGCGCACAATTTTTTTACTGAAAACTAGAAATTCCGGGCTGTTTTGTAGGCAGTGACTGAGAAACATTCATGTTTATTTGTGTGGCCTTATACGATAATGTTTGCAATTTTTACAAACTCAAAAAAAGTTTTTTTCTTGTTTTTTTTTCGTACCATTTACCTTTTTATTTTATTTCCTTTTTTTTTAACCCTACCCTCTTCCCTCACTGTTCCCCCAAGCTTCCCCTTCTAATCTCCCATCTACGTCAAACAAAACGACCACTACCTCCACGGTTGCTTCCGAAATTCCTTCTTCCAACCCTAACCTGTCCGTTACACCTGGTGACAGATTCAAGGAAGAGGACGTGCAGAAGATAGTGACAATGGGTTTCACCCGAGAACAAGCTGTCGAAGAACTTCGAAGGTTTAACGGCGATTCAAACCAAGCAATTGCAGCATTATTTGCAAAATCATTAAAGTTTTGAAATGTAATTGTTAATCAAAAAAAAAAAAATCAGGACCACACAAACAAATATTTAATTCCACACACTTTTTTTTTTCTCAAGCCGGTTGTCAATTCAGATAAGTCATCAGTCATTGCGTTTAGCTCATCCCATTATTATTGTTTCTTTTGTGGTTTATTCTGAGTATATTTGCTCTAAATGAAAATGTGTTTCATGTGAACTGTTCACTTAGATAAGATAAGAGGATTTAGTACTTATTACAAACTGCCTATTTTGGGTGCATGCAAAATTGGGTAGTTATTTTTTTTTTTGTGCTGCTAGCCTTTTATACTCCGACATGTTATAGGAAAAATCAAATTTGCCGCACAGTCGTGATATTTAACGTAAAATTGCATTTGCTAAGTCATGGGCTGCGTACCAGTAAATAACTTTTACCTCCGAATCTCTTGACAAGGGCTGCTAAAGTGTAAATCCTGTTTTGACTTCATGAGTTGGCTTTTTTCTTTTTAGCAAAAAAGTTTTAAGTAGGCCCTGTACAGAATTTTGCATGCAGTGCAAGTGCATGCACTTAAAATAAGTTATCTCAGATGAACAGTGTGAAAAGTTGTTTCTCTTCAGCCTTTTTTTTTTTTAAGTAATTTGGGTGGACAGTTTTAACTTTATTTAATATTGCTGAAATTCTAAATAAAACTTAACAAGGTGGTAAGCCAACTTAAAAAAATGTAATGGCTTCTCGAACCGTTTTCAAAAAAAAAAGGTGCAATGCGAAATTTTAAGTTTCTTATTTATTGCATTCTTTGGACCTAAAATTTGAACCCCAAATCGTTATGCCGTTGACCATTTAAATCATAGGGACCATTCACAAAGTACGCCACACTACAAAGGAGGGGAGGGGGGGTCAGTCAAAAATGTGACGTCACACTTTTATATTTTATAAAAAGAAAAAAATTTAATACTCTAACTGTACATTTACGTGCACAGGTGTCAGAAAGTAAGAGGCTGTAAAACTGCTTCTTGTTGAACCTGTCAGTATTCTAGGAATTAAAGTGGCACTGTCACTGATTGGAAGTCTGCAGAATGTGGCATCATCTAGCGCTATCGAGTACTATCTGCACTTGCTTGCATCAGAAGAAGGAATGCAAAAGCAATTTCATTCAACGAAACAAACAAGCCATGTGCCTTATTGAATGTAATGCATAGCTCATTCTGAATGTTACGTTGGGAAACGCTTGAATTGAAAGTTTTCTCTTCAAGTTTTTCCAACCACAATACGACGTGCCATTCATGCTTAAAATATCTGAAATGGAGGAAATATCAGTGCGATAGCCTCAGTACTTTCCTAAAGTTTACATGGACTCAAAGACCTCGCCGTCCACATCATAGCATTTATTCTGGAGAACTTTGGCTCGCAGAAGTGTTGAATTAAGGTTGTACTACAGTATCGGTCAGATCTTGAGAGAAAACAAGCACTTGCGACTAATTTGTACGGTCTGGCCGCCGAAAACACAGCCGCTTCGATTGATTTGCACTATTGCCCAAGACATTAGTTACAGCCCAAAATAATGCCAGCTGAGATGCTACCTATCTTCCCGGCTACACGAACGTATTAGTGTATTTACATCTTACTTTAAAACTTTGTGATGGCAGCCAAATGTTTGACAAAAATTTGTCAAGGAAAGCTACATAAAATTAATCGCAAAATAGCTGTTACGATTTACGTCTAAAAACTATGCTGTCCGACTGTCTGTACTGCCGAACATAACTCCGTTGCTTGGCAACTTCCTAGGTAATGTTGCTTCGTAGTCTTAATTTTGGCCTCGCTCTTTTTCAGGGAGGGGGGTACGAGTAGGTGTAACAAAATGTGACGTGGGGGAGGGAGGGGGTCAAAATTGGCCCAAAAAAGCGTGACCTACTTTATGAATGGTCCCATAAGTGTAGATTTAGCCTCGTTTTTTGTCAGTGTTAAAATTGCTGACAGTGCCAGTAAACAGGGGTGTGCCATACTTCGTATCAAAAATCAAAAGTTTGAATTGAAGTTATAGAAAAAAGTATTGTTGGTTTAAAATCTGGAAATCCAAGGAAAATGATTCGCTCAGAAGCTCAGGACTTCTATTTGAATCATATTTTTAACAACTGGACATGTTTGATTAAACATCCACGATGTGTATGACGGTAAATAAATTCTTTAATAGTTCTTACATAAATGTAAAGAAAAAATTCTAAATAAATTTCAGGTTTTCACTCTATAGGCGGATCTGGGAACAATCACCACAACCAATTCACCGGATTCGAGTTTTTCGAGTATGAATGTGATCAATGAGCAGAGTGTGAGTACAAGTTCCATACTCGGCTCGACTCGAATTTTTTGAGTCTCGCACATCCCTAACCGTCGTACGTTATGCGCTCGACATTATTTAGTACCTAATTAGTAGCAGTTTCATAATAATGAGCCACCTACCTATTGACACTTAACATTTGTGGAAGTAGTTTGTATCAATTTTTTGGCGGCGAGTGTGACATTCCCTAAATACATCCAGGGAGCGGTATCAGAAGCCCCAAGCCCTTCTGCTTTCCTTTCACCAGTTGGATGGTGGAGAATATTTTGTTTTATTTATTATTTATTATCAAAGCAACCTTAAAATACTAACAAGATTGGTAATTACTGGAGGAGAATACATTAAGAGTTGATAGCTGTCTGCTTTTGATTTCGTTATAGTGCTCCTTGAAGTAAAATATGCCATCTTAAGCTAAATGGTGCGTTCGATTGGAGTCCCAGTGCAAGATTAACTTCTGGGAAGTGAAAAACCCAATACATGCAAAGCTTTGCTAAGATGCTTCTGCATCTGGGCTGTAAAAATCTTCAAGTACGATTCTTTTAAGCAAGCACATATTATGATAGTATATACCATAAATTGTGCAGTTATTAACCCTTCGTTGAGTCAGGAACGACGTACGATATCCTCGCCAAATTTTTCTTGGAGGTCACAAACTTCATATAACGTTCTTTCAATTCTTGTTCTTTTGTCCTAAGAAATTTTTTTTGTGATTTTATAGACCTGTGTGCTATTATTCTTACTGCCACAAAATAGATGCATTTGTTTTCAGTAATAACACAAAAAATTGCACATAAAAAGGTCCGTTATAAGCAGCCAATGTTAGCGCGTGTACTTTTCATCAGGAAATTATGGCCTGGAATGGTTGATTTGTAGACAAATCATGGCGTGCAAAGAGTTGAGTAAATAAGATCTTATCAGTTATTGAATAAGTATCTGTAGCGAGAAAATTTCTCTACACCAATGCTCAGAATAATAAAGTATCAGAATTGAATTGAAAAACCTGGTATCGCACACCCTTTCCTGTAGGCTGCTACTTTCCTGTTAGGCTGTTTCGTTGTGTGTTTCTATTATTGTCTCTCTTGGAAAAGATTTTCAGAAGCTTGAGGTCGATTTTTAAGGTATCAACTTCAAATTAGCACCAAACATGGTGTATTGATGCGGGGATTTTCTTCAGTGGGGCTTGAAAAAAAAACTTACATTCGTTTACATAGAATGGCTATATGAAAGCCTTTCTGCAGAGTTTGACCCCATTTACCATCAAAGCAGCCCATATCTGTGCTATTACTGTAAATGTTAGTTTACGGACCGTGAAACACATTTTTATTAAGTGCTACCGCATTTCATACTCACCACTGCATTTTTATAGTACATTGTAAAGATATTCTGTTGGCAATTCATTCCCCATTACAGTGATGAACCATTTTCTGTACGGATTTTCCAAATAAATAATGAAACTGCTGAAACTGAGTCTTACTATGTTTTTTTTTAAGTTGGCATTTGGTATTGGCTTCAGATAGCGAATCTAAATTTTGTTTTGTGCAGATATCACTTTTTGTTATGTTTTGGACAGATTTTTTTAGGTTCATCGTTGCCACGGCTCGTTAAAGCAAGTTCTCTGTATGGTTAAAAGATGGCGCTTCTAACTCGTAGCATCAAGTTGTTCAGTCTATGAAGACCTCTCCTAATCTTTGAATGGAAAGATGCGGTCCTTCACATCAATCATATGAAACTATTTAGTAGCCCGTGGAACATTAACAATTGCTCGTGCAACCCAGTAGCATATGTTGTAACTTATGAATTTACTGCCTAACATAAAAAGCATATTGCTATGTGCCAGGATTGTTTCTCAGGTAGTAGCGAATATTCGCACACTAAGTTACTGCAAGTAGAAGTATGATAATGCTGTCCCACATACGTAGTGATGTTGTTTAGCTAGTTTTACGTATAATAATAATAATAACTTTTACCCCGCCAATGTGTGGAAGGTACTAGCGTCCACTTACCTTTCAGCCTGTCTGCGACTATGTTTTTACAAATAGTTCGACGACCATTGTGGGAGAAAAAATTGGGGAAAGAAGCTGTTAGCAGGTTACGAGGAAAGAAAAGTTACTTCATGAAAACTTTTCTTGGCGCTAACTAGTCGGGACCTGATTTGAATGCAACCCAACTATTGACTTTCGAATTTGAAAATCTGTTTTCTGCAAAACTGTGGTAAACGACAATATGTGACTTTAAGCAAACACCACCAATCTACAGCATAGCCTTGGATTCTGTAGACAGTACTGTATTTCATTCCTTGTAGCAAGTTTGTAGACGACCAATCATTGATGGCATGGTGGTTTCCCCCCACATATGAGTAGTCTGCATTTCCCAGGTCATACCTGATTATTTGTTGTTTTACTAACACTGTATTTCCGGATTATCAGTTAAACTAATACAGTTTTTACGGCCAGTCTGTGACTGCTATAGTTTTCACAACGGGCTTCGATCCACAGCTACAGTCAATCCAAGAGCCAGTCTTGTGGTGAAAGTGTTAACATTGCTGTTATCTCCTCATGTTTCTGTATCTTTAGACTGCTTTTTTTTTGTTCCTCTGAATGACTTGTCTCGTGGTTTACTATTTCCTCTTAGACAGGGGTACTGCAGTTTTTAACAATCTGCACGAATATGCAGCAAAACTGATGCCAGTCAGTGGCTTACATCCCGAGGCAGTTAGACCCGTTGGCGTTATTCAATTGCTCAGTAAATTTTCTGTATCTGTCGGTCACTTTCATAAAAAAAAACACAACTTCAGCCACTTCACATATATAAGTGGTCCCTCCAACAGACTCGCGTGCATGAATATCAAAATGATTGTTCCCTTTAACTTATGGCTTCATATTACCACCGTAAACGGCAGATTTTTTCCATTGCCATAATGAACAGTTCAAAACTAAAGGCTGGTAATTGTTTATCCTGCAGTGACTTTTTATTAGCTGTTGTGCCAACTAAAACTGTCCTCTTCCAGTGAATGAGTAGCATGGAAGTGTTTATCACTTCAGCAGAATTCAGACTAACAAACGCAAGAATGGCAGCCATGGTTTTTTAGCATCAGCTATTTAAACCATGATAGTGAGGAACTCTACACTGTCTATTGCAAATTTTCGACAACCCCTTCACCGTTTTGTTTATATAGTACGTATGTCTTCTTCAGGCATCAAAACAGTGAATGGCTTGTCGAAAATTTGCAAGATACTGTCGAGTTTCTCGTTTTGAAATTTAAGCGTACTTTTGGATCACTATAAAAGAGTTCACATTTTCAAAGTAAAACCATTTGCAATTTTATTTATTTGTCCATTCTACAATTCAACAAAGTAAAACACCACATGGATTGTTTCGTAATATTTAAATCATTTGCAATTTTATTTATTTGTCCATTTTACAATTCAACAGGGCTATACCGACCTTTATTTAATCTCCTTGTTGAAATTTTCTCTCTTCCAACAAGTTTTCTTTTTAATATCGGGTCGGCAAAATTTGCACAGCTTTAGCCAATCTTCAGCGATACGCCTTCAACTTTATTGAAAAATTCATTGCCACCTAGAAACCTAATAAGCCACTTACTGTTCTAATCCAAGTTGTAAATTATTGCGGTTCAAAATTTTCATGTTGAACTTGGTCCCACCACTACATTTCTTTTGTCCTCAAATTTGTATTTTCAATGGGGCAAATTTTAAGCTTTAGCTCAAACCACTAAGAAGTTTAAGCAAACAAATTAATTGCTTAACATTTCTGAAGGTTTGGATAAATTTGGTGTCATAGTGGTTTTAAGCGATGTTAAGTGTTGACTCGTATAATTACTCAACACAAAAAATGGGACTGAATTAATGCCAGTCACTGACAGTTCCTAAAAGTCATTTTCTTAATTGACTGTGTGGTTATAATGGTTTTCCCCATGCTCAATCTGCAAGTCTCTTTGACAATTACCAAATTTTATGTATGTTGTTCTGCGGCGGGGTTTCTAGGTAAAAAGAGGTCTGTGGCAACAATTTAAACTTGTATCCAACGAATCACATTTTGGCATTAAAAACCTTTTCCTGACTTCATTTAATGTCTTTCTAACCGTCAAGGCTTAGCCTTCGTTGAACACTGCCCTCCCCCCCAAAAAAATACCCTCAGGAGTCAGGACTCAAGCAAGCTAAATAGTAATTATTACCTAATTTATTTTTGTATAGCTATAGCGGAGTAATGAATTTAGTACTTTTGTTTTCCCCTCCCTTACTCCTGGATAGATTGCCGGAAGAATGAAAAGAAGATAACGAAAAGACATTAAGTTTTTGTGAAGATAAATGCTTTGATGATTAAAAATTTGAGAACTACTGCCCATCCAAGACAAAGAAGATAACGCCCGAGATGAGAAGTTGAATGTAGTTTTCGGAACTTATCGGTAAACAAATTTTTTTTCCAGTAACTTTTCAATGAAAATCTACCACTCATTTTGGAAACCAACTTGACTGCATCACACAGAAGTTTCAATACCTTGCTTAACAAAATATTTTATTTCTACAAAATTATTACGTACAGCCATCAATACGTATGTTGCTGTGTAACAAAAAAGAATTGACCCATGGTCACCAATTTGAGCCAATTTTTTAAAGACCAGTGAACAAACTGATGCTGTACTTGTACCGTGTAAACCAGCACAGTACCTTTTCTCAACCTTACTCTCGAAATAAACCTCTAAATGAGCAATAATTCGTTTGCTTTTACTAGTCCTTGGTTTGATGTAAATACTTCACTAACAGGACGAACCAACCAGGAAAAAAAGCAAATGCTAAAAAATTCCTACATTTTTACGTCCCACTTGCGCCATCCTCTTGATATTGTTTTAACAGAAAATGAACCCTCACAACATGTCAGTCAACATTAAATAAGTCTACACAAAACTAAATTACAATTTCAACAAAAAACTCAAAACTGTAATTTTCAGGTCTGTTAACTGAGCACCACATTGCAGTGTTGCTCAGGAATGCTAGTTGCTTGTGACCAGTCTTGCATAAACTTTCACCTCCATGCAATCCGTCATCAGCATATGCACCAGAGGAAATAACCTTCTGTACAGAAAAGAATTGCCATGAAATATTTTCATGAAGCGCTGAGAAAGTTGTCGCTGGTTTCTTCGAACCCTGTTCACCGGAGGAATATTTGGGCTCAGACTCCATTAGCAATCCACATCAAACAAGCACAGCATGCTGCAGAAGCTGCTGCATGCACTGACTTCTGTTGAGCTAGCACAAGACGCTAGTCGACGCAAATATCCATTGCTAAAGTGCAATCTGTCACTATGGTCAAAGCTGGGATACACTGGGATATTCTCCTTCAGAGTCATTAGTGCACGTACTTGCCATACTACTCATTGATGTTATGGTTGACACATAATCAATGTGACTGGGACCTGGCATTCCCATTTCACCATCGTTAACATCCTTACGAGGACTTTCTTCTTTTTGCATTGAACTGTTGTGGCTACCTTCAATTGCTGTCCGCAACTACAGAAAAAATAAAAGGTGAGACAATTAAGGCACTAATTAATAATCAATATTAATCCAGCCATGTAATATATTTTATGCCACGCAAATTCTACTGATATCACTATAATTTTAAAAATAAATAAGGATGCAAATTTATTCACGTTACCTTTTGGACTTAAATGACAGACTGAGAGCGGGAAATTGAACCCACGCCCTTTGAAACCAAAGGCCGAGGTTCTACCGCTGAGCCCATGTTAGTATGGCTCAGCAATAGATTTGCATCTGTATTGATTTAACTCATGTTGAGCTGTTGGCTTTCCGTCCAGCATAATTAAAAATGTGATTTTGTCTAAAAATAACGCATTTTTCCTAATTAAACTTAAAATCATATGATAACTACCACCCAAGAACCTTCGCTCCGATCATCACAGCAGATTGCCTTGCGCCTGCATCAGTGTCACGCGCCCTTGTTTATGTGTTTTCCTCTTATTTTTAGCTATTTTAGCCTTGTTTATGGCAATTTTTTAATTTTGTGTGGTGACATCGCGATGATTCGTCAGTCTCCTCATTTGTGTGCACGCAATTCGGAACTACAGTCTCGATTTACCTAAATTCAAAACTACTGCAAGAACCTTTGCCCAAAAATTTCAAAGGCAGTTTGAGCGGTTATCCTTGCTCGGCCGAGTCTCGCAAGCGGGTGGAGAAGCATAAAACCCAATATGCAGGTGATCGCGCAGCTTGTGCTTTGCCAAGAAAAAATGTTCTAACTGCTGGTCTTGATTTTGTCCCCAAATGTGACAAACTTCTTGAGGTCTCTCTGATACCCATTCCTCGTTACAATAACTCCCGCTGTGATAACTTCCCAGTCAGTTTAACCAGCCTCCCCTGTTATAATCTGATCGTGGCTGCTGTGTCGTTTACGTTCTCTTTAATCTGATGTTTTTGTTAGCAAGTGTAACGTTCAATTTTGCACTGTAATCCCTGAATTTTCATGGGTGTTATTTTAACCTCTGACGGAAAACTATGCCCCCCCCGTTCCCCCCCCCAACACCCCCGTCTTATTTTAAGAATTATTCCGGAGGTGTTATTGAAACTCTTATTGAAACTGTCAAGTGTTGAGCCTATTGTCGAAAATGAACGTGATGCGGAGAACATTATATTGAAACCTCTGTAATTCCAAAGATTTCTGTCATTGGTAATGAAGGCTCAAAAGGTAGTGAGTAATCAAAATGATTTTTTCACATGTCCTAAGCTGGTTGATGGTAAATCCAGAGCGCCTTCATCTTCACCTCTCCGTGACGCTAGCATGCAGGCCATGCTTCAAAGTAAAAGGCGCCGTTCCCGCAAGAGATGTCTTAGCTCATCCCCTGAAAATAGAAGATCAAGAAGAGATTCTTACTCAAATGGATCGCATCAAAGTAGTCGTTCGTGGCGTGTCCGTCGAAATATGTGTGTCCAAAGTTGGTCTAGAAAACGAAGGCATCGACGAGGACTCCAGTCACTCAAAGGAAGTCTCCCCTTTCAATGTAAATGTGCAACATGACGCAAGTTCAGCACGACAAGATTCACATCGACGTCATTGTACCGTTAATTTACGAAAACGTCCCAATAGTTCTGATTCAACTAAACCTTTTCGGAAAATGACTCCTCAAACTGCATTGGTTCTATGGGACAGGTGAGGAATTAAGAGCTTCAGAGACTTTAGTGTGAAGACTAAGCCGACTTTGTGCTCGATGCCTCCCAATCTGATGCCCATTTCATATCAACAGTTCGAGATGTTGGGGAACATCCAGCGAATGGTGAATCGAGCCCACTCTCAGACTGACATGATGCACTTCGCGGCTGCAGTCAAGAAGCTCAGCGTAGCCTCTCTTCTCCTTCGGAAAGCTGCTGGAGTTTTGGCAGACACCTTCAACTGGCAAGTGTGTGGCATAGTGAACTTGCATGACACACAGAACTGCTGACCTTATTCCCTAAGACCAAGATCTCAGACGGCTAGCAACCAACTTTCACTTCGCTTTTGAAGCTCGCATCGTTGCCCACCTGGAAAATGAACGACAACAAGAACGAACTAATAAGAGCCGAAATTGCCTCTCTTTTGAAGAAGAACGCCACAGAAATGAACAAGAGCTTCAAGATCAATCACAAACTCGATGGAACTCGAGGAATAGATCCATAGACCTGGAAGATGCTTGCCTGCACATCCCACTTCATCTCTTTTGGTATGTAGTGTAGCACAACCTTGCAATTCAGGCTAAAACAGTCACTGCTCTAAGAATCTTCACATGCATCACTCTGGAGTAATCCTCACCCATGCTCCTCCAGAACAAAGACTCAAAAAAGATTCCCTAGACCTCTAGAAAACTGCCAACGTTCTTTTTAAGCTCGGACCAAGAATAAAGGTTCAGAACTGACAAGTTTCACCGTCTGCCCAATAACAGACAGATTTCTGTCAATCAAGACAAGACCTTGGCTTTTCAAACCTTCTCGATGCGGAAACTTGAGGACCATAGGATTACTAGACGTGGTTTACCAACCCTGTCGCACACAGGGTGTCCCAAGCAAGGAGGAGGAACGCATTCATCCTCCTCTGGCAATCCTAAAAGAAATGAAGATTTCGTCTCTTCACATTCTAGCAACACACTGTACCCAAGAGTATAAAGATGTCAGTTTGCAAGTCAAAATCGTGGCCTCCCTAACTACATCTGCCACAAGTTTGGAGAACTGAATGTTGGGTGACATTTTTCCCTCCTTTTGCTTTTCCTGATCGCACAATAGTGGTTCATCCGACTTTTAAACATTGTAATCTCGACTTCCCGAGGAAGAGTGGTCAGTCCTAAAACTTCCAAGCTGATCTGATTTTTGAACAAGTTGCCAACCGAAAGATTTATGAAGGTAAGTTGACTAGATGTGTTTGTTGGTGTCACAGGAAAAAAGATCTATTCCTGGTTCCATCTGTCCCCCAACTGATGGCTTTTTTTCAACGCCCTTTTCGCCTTGGGCATAAATATGTCTACCATCAAGAGTATGCTGCAGGTCAAGCCTCATCAAGGCCTATGGAATTGAAAGACGGGTCACAAGAAGACTCTTCCCACAGTGGTAAGCATATTTAAGACTACTGACTAGATAGTACTTCCTGGTAGCACTCGTTTCAAGTTTCCCAACATGAATGAAACGTATCTGCGTTTCCATGAGCATCATTCCAAGCCAAGTTCAGCTGCAGCTTCTAATTTGTTTACCATTCCTGCACTCTCGGTCCCTTCGCTCTCAGCATGGATGAAACATATCTGCATTTCAAGAAGAACTGTGAGGTTTTTACGACAAGGATCATTCCGAGCCAAGGTTCAGCTGCTGGAGGATAAACACAATCATCTTATTTGCCTACGAGATCATGCCTCTATGTTGTAAAATGTCAAAAGAACAGTCCAAAGTTCGTGCTCTCTCTGCCTTCAACACTGTTCCAATGGAAGAATTAAAATGTCTCATTACCTACGGGACATGACCTCCCAAGCTACTGCTCTATCACCAGAAGATATAAGGCAGCAGCAGGGGATACCACCTATTAACCTGGAGGCGACAACTTTCCACCACCTGACTTATCTGAATGATATTTAAAGTTGTCGCCTCCAGGTTAATAGGTGGTATCCCCTGCTGCTGCCTTATCTGAATGATATTTAGTGATCAAAACATTAAATTTCCTCAGCCTGAACATGGTAAATCATTTTTGTGGATAATTACCCACATGGCTACGACAAACGGAGCGGAGCAAAGGGTTGTATGTGTCATTTTAGACAAATTTAATTGGGTGTGTATTTGGGTATGTACCCCATTTTCATTCAAGCAAGTGTGTACGACTTTTCCAATGTATCTTATCACTGATGCATACCACAATTTTTTTTATTTTAAAATGTAAATCAAATACATCTTAGAAGGAAAGTTGTGGAGTTTGTAATCTCTGGAAGCCCCCCTTAAAAATAATGTAACTCCGTCCCTAATTGATGGAATTAAATAATTTATTTTAAAATTAACCCTTTAAGGAGTGAGTTAAAAAAAATTGTTGTCGCGCATGGAGTGAGGCACTAATGAAATATTTATTCTTGGACACGATGATCTTAAACTTGCTACGTACACGCAACAGAAAAATTGGATAAATTGCTTTAATAGGAAAAATTGGATAAATTGCTTTAATAGTTTTGGAGAACGATTTCATAAAATTATGGGCGGTAATGAACTGAAAATTTCCACGTTGAAAAAACGCGTCCGAAAGTCGTTGATAGTTAGGCTACAAAATGTTGTTTCCACCTGATAAGCGACAGTGTGAAGGTTTATAGGCTCCTTTTCCATTTTAGTTTTCCATCGTAGCTGCTATTTTAATTTTCAATGACGAACTGAACACAAGCGCTCACGTGAAATCCGGAGCGCACCATCGCGGCCATTGTGAAATCGCTCGTCAGCCAATGAAAACGCGCTAAATAGGTCACGTGGCACCAACTGGCCAATGAGGGAACGCGATCTTCAAGTGCTTTGGAAATGTTGCTCGAGACAGCCAGAAACAGCCTCTAACATTACATCTGATTGGCCAATGCCGAGAGGCCAGGATAGAGAGGAATTCCAGCTTTTCAACGAATCCAAGATGGCGGCGCCCAGTCAAACGGTCCGATTGCTGAAAATGGTACCGCTGATTGAAAATGACCAATTTTTTGCTTCTAACTTCGGGAAAAAAACGAACGAACGCGACATTTTTGTAGATTTTAGTGAGACTACACTCAACTAAAATGCTTTTTATGAAATTATAGACATCGATGCACAACATATCAGGTAGCGAATTTCAGCGTTTCTCTTGTCGATATTTTGGCCGAAAATTGAATTTTTCGACCCGCAGTTCCACGCACATATATATACGTTCATACTCTATTAGGCCACATCGTTGCCAACGTATATATACGTTCATACTCCTTAAAGGGTTAACCATTATGAAATCTACTTTAATAACGTTCATATGCATTGTTCACCTAATTATGATAGTTTGGCTAGGAAATGGGAGTAAACGTGAAGAATTTGGGTTTTTTGCTTATTTGAGGGTCATAATAGCAATATACAGCCATGAAAATAGGCCTAACCGAAGCGCAATTTAGTCCTACTCCCATCTTTGTAGGTGCCTTACTTCCACTGGAATAGCGGTTCAAACACGCACGCACAAAATTTCGTATTTAGCATTTAAATTTTGTCGTGTGTTTGAGAAATGTAATTTTTAACAGCTGGGTTCTCTGTATTGCATTTTAAATATCCATAAAATCAACCCCAACACCCTTTCCAGCCGGTTACTGCACGTGGTTCATTGTTGCTGGACATTCTGAAAACTTCGATGCTTCCACAAAAAAAAATCTGTTGACGCCACGTATTGTGTGATTGTTAAAAACGGTCATTTTTCGTTAATTTAGGGTTAAATTAAGTATTTCCCTACGTAATAAGCGGAATTCATTTTTCTATATGTCAAATGTTAGATAAAGTAAACTTTAATTTCGCTCTGATATAATTTTTGCCAAAAATCAATAGTACTGCAGTAATTCGTGAGTGAACGTAATATTTTATGTTAAAAATCAAATTTGTCACGTTTACTCCCATTTCCTAGATGAACAAATTAAGTAGATTTCATAACGGTTAATTCAAAAAAAATTATTAAATTCCATCAAATAGGGACGGAGTTGCATTATTTTAAAGGGAGGCCTCCAGGGATACAGAACCACGAAAAAGTGGAGTTTGTAATTTCCTTTTTAATTTCCTCACATTTTAAAATAAAAAAACATGTATGTGTTCACACAGCTCTTCTGTTGCGAACGCACAACATGTTTCGCCCGTCTTGTATTTTGCGTGGGATAGCCATAAATGGTTCTGACATTTTAAGGCCGGGGTCAGAACAGGAAAGCTAAATGTTTGCAGTTAGCAGTATGTAACAGTGGCTCTGAAAACAAGCTGCTAGTCGTCATGCTCTCCTGACTAAAAAAGTAACACGCAATACAATTTGTGACCACCAGGGATGATTAGTAATCAGAAGGGGGCCAAGAAATTTTGTTCTTCTTGGTCTATTATCACTACAACATGATTGGAGAACACTTGTTTACTCAACAGCTAGGCATATAGCAACTGGGCCAGGAAATGATACAGAATTCTTACCTCTTTTAAAGCTACTACACCAACGAGTCTTCCTAAAGCTGTCACATATGCATGGCTAAGTCCCAATAGAGAGAACAATGAATGAACCTGTAATTAAAAAAAAAATCTGATTAAATGATGATGATTATAGCTTTTCAACAAGAAAGAAGCTCTGATAAGAAGGGAATTCATTGAAATTTTAAGCATCAAATTGGTACTCTACAGACCACCGAAAAATGAATAAAGCCATACTTTTGGCCTACCAAACTTCAAAGTGTGCATAACGCTAAAAGCAAAGTACGTCCACAATGCAGTTACAACGGGATGTTACCAGTTGTGCAGTTGTTGTAGGTGTTAGAGCTAGAAGCTTGCAATTTGTGTGTTACTTATCCTATAATATTTATACCTTTCATTATTCTAATTTTGTTAGAAGTAGTATCTCTGTCCTAACTATCCCAAATTTGAATGCCATGCAACTATGCTCTCTCCCGCTTGACGGCCCCTACCGCCCTTAGCTGCGCTCATCCATTCCACTTCCCATCACTTTTTTTGTTAGTACCTTTGCAGGTTCGACCGGAGGCGAGGTGGTAGGTTTAAAATTGTTTTTATTTCTCTTAAAATTGGTTTCTTTCAAATCCGAGCGTATTGCTAGTGGATAAATTTTCCATAATTACACAAATCAAACACTCACGCAGCTCTCTGCGACCAGTGTTCTTTGCCTGTCTCTAAGGGTGGCTTAGAAATTCACCATGCTTCAAATCTTTTGCTACCATCTTTCATTGGCGTGTACAGACTAGGATGGGCTCCTGGGTCCTCTACCACGGGGAACACTGGTTATAATGTGGGTAAGAGGGAGGTCTGGGGAAGATTTGAGAACTTTTTTGAAAATTGAGATTAAAATTACGCAAAACGTTTAACGGCTGCTGCAAGTTTGCTTGCACTTTTGATGGGTGGGCCGGGGCCCCAACACTTACCAGTCTGACTCTACAGTGTACATGCCACTGCCATCTTTCTTGGGATTGTCACCAGGCTGGTAGAGGAAATCCTACCCTTGTGCTGCAGAGGTGGTCCAGATCCGCTTCTCTTTGGCCGCAATCCAGGCAGTCACCACTTCCCAGCGTTGAGTGGAAAAAACCAGGTGTGGAAATGTTGCCCCGGGTTTTCCATAAGCGAGCTCCCCAGAAAGGCTCGTTATTTGGGGGTCTCCACGAAGGAATCCTGTGCCTAGCTTAACGCCCTCCCACCACCACTCTCGGAACACATCTTGACGTTATGCCTGGGCTACCTGATCTGCGAACCACACGTGTGTCCTTGTGGAGCTCTTGTCGATGGTTCGGGAACACACGGCCTCAGCTGCAAGAGGAGTGCAGGCCATTGGTCTCGTCATTCTTCCGTTAACCATCTTCTCAAGCGGGGCCTTGTCTCTGCTTGGATACCATCACAGCTTGAGCTGCTTGAACTTTTCGGTCTGGACCATGAAAATGGTAAGTGTCCAGATGGCATCTCCTTGATTCCGTGGGCGGGTGGACGTAGTACAGACTGTTTGGCCCCTCCTACTTAAATTACTTCTGCAGAGGCTCCCCTTGTGGAGCTCTTGTCGATGCTTCGGGCACACACGGCCCATTGGCCATTGGTCTCGTCATTCTTCCGTTAACCATCTTCTCAAGAGGGCCCTTGTCTCTGCTGGGATACCATCACAGCTTGAGCTACTTGAACTTTTCGGTCTGGACCGTGAAAATGGTAAGCGTCCAGATGGCATCTCCTTGATTCCGTGGGCGGGTGGACGTAGTACTGACTGTTTGGCCCCTCCTACTTAAATGATACTTCTGCAGAGGCTCCCGAGTGCCACTTCTGATGCTGAAGCTAGGAAAAGGGCAAAGTACGAGTACCTGAGCAACCGTTATGTGCTTTGCCTGGTTGCCGTCAAGTCGCTTGGGACCATTGGGCACCAAGGTCTCTCCTTGATAAACGATATTGGCCGCTTGACTACCAATGTTAGCGGGGAGAAGCGGGCCACAGCCTATTTGATCCAAAGGATCGGTATTGCTGTTCAGCGAGGGAATGCCGCCTCAATTCTAAACACCATTCTTGCTACGGCAGCCCTCGATGAATACTTCAGCAAGCTGTGATCTGGTTTACTGTTTCTGTTGTGTGTATTAAGAATTCTTGTTCTTTACCTTTTCAATGTGCAATTTGTTTAGGGTGGGCCAGCAGTCACATAATCTGTATCTCTTGTCCTTCTGTCAGGTAATCACGTGCGATGCTTCCAAAAGCATGGCCTGCATTATCATCGCCAGTGGAGCCCCCACGGCAAATAACCATAAAGCAAAGAGGGTTCTTGTGCTCATGAGCTCATTAGGCCAGTGCAATTTTCCAGAAAGCAGTTTTCAAGTTTGTAGTAGTGCCTGATGAAACACACGTCCCAGTCTGTCGAAAATTCGCAAGGAATACTGGAATAATAATTTTTCTCCTAAACTAAAAGTCCCCCAAAATCCCACTGAAGCTTTCGCCGCCATTTTGAAAAAAATGGCCGCCGTCAGCTACCGAATTGTCTATTTTCTTAAATATTGCACAAACTATCACTCTACCAAAAATTTTATACAGACGTAAATTAAAGATAACAAAAATCTCTACAAGAAAGGTCCTTATGATGTTTTCATTAAAACCAACTATTTTTTTTTTTGCAATCTACTGGTTTACTGAAAACGTAATGAATTTTGAAAAACGCGCAGTCGCCAGCTACGAAATTATCTATTTAGTGGGGGGGGGGGGGGGGGGCTGAAAAAATTTTCACATCTGACAACCAGTCAGAATGGCGGCGAAAGCTCCAGTGGGATTTAAGGGGACTTTTAGTAACGCTGGTAGTATTTCTGGACATTCTGCCAAGTTTCATCTTTATGGGAATTTTTTCCGGACTACATGCCAAAGCCAGTTGTTCAGGAAATTCCTTATAGGCTCTTTGTATAACACCACAAATCCACTGAGCCATTATGTAGAGGATAACACTTCTCCTGAGAGTTCCTCCGCTCCCTTCTGACTCTTAAAGAACAGGGGTGCACAGGGTTGTATTACCTTTGGTTGGGATCACATACGCTGCTCCGTCTGGACGTCCTCAGCCCCTCCGTCCGTCCCCGTCCTGTGCAGTTCGAGATGTTTCATGATAGAAACAGAGGGCACATGCTAAGCCCTAGACTGGAGCTAGTGCCTTTACAACGATCGGAGTTGGAGGATCCTTTGGTCGCGGGCATTTCATTCGAAAGTCAGGTGGGGAAAGAAAAGTCACTTTGGACCAGTCCTTTACATATTAAGAAATCTCTGCCCCTTGCATAGCGGCAGTTGCAAGGACGAACAGAAAGACTGTCTTCTGCGAGGGGAGGGTAAAAGGTACTTGTGAAGTGGTTTATAAGGGGCTTTGGAAAGACTGACCACTACTAAATGTCTTCTTAGTCCAAAAAAGGCCTTTGGAAAGGCCAGAGCATCACTAGCAACAAGGCTGGTCAGTTGGAGCAAAGCGAGGGAAAGCTCATATTTTTGAGAAAGCTTTGTTAACTGTCCTAGAAACCTGTTCCCCAACAGAATTTACTAAATTTTTCTTTATAATCTTAGTTTGAGAATCAATTAAATCATCGTATTCGAGATCGCCGTTAAAACAGCCGGGCTTAATTCATTTTTATCGTTGAGGACCGGGTGGGTGGGGAATCCAATGCAGAATTTATATTCAAATTCGAGTATACAACCTGTGATGGCAATGTATTTTACAGTTCTTCCAAGGAAAAATCCTTCATCCTTGGTCTAGAGAGCTGCTGCGTAAGTAAACCGATGTGCATCATTTCTTCGCCCTTCGTTATTCTCATTTTTTGTCGGATTTTAACCATGTATTCTCAAACTTCCGGATCGAGTCTTCACAATATGCAATATGACGAATTTCAGCACAGGGGTTGGATCGAAAACTTCAAACGCGACACTTGTTATACCCGGGGGTGACGATCACAAGGCATCAGTTGCGGCCCTCATTATACACACGTTGATATAGTACAGGCACTCACCAACATACTCACGGAGCTCGGTCAAGTTACTCGTGCCCTAACAGAAAAGTGGTGGGAGATAGAATGGATGAGCACACTTAACGACGGTGGTTGCCATCTAGCGGGGGATATAGTTGCATGGCATTATGTATGGGGTTGTGAGGACAGAAGCGCTAATTCTAACAATATTAAAAAGGCAAGTACTTTGGGAGAGAGTAAAAATAACAATTTTTTGCCTTATCAGAATTTGTGAATTGTGCTGACGACAATTTGGTCCCAGTCTGAAAGCAGTCTTTGGTATAAGTCCGTTTGGTATAAGTCTGTTGTGAGAAATCCGCCATCAGGTGAAAGAAAACGCTTTTAAAAGTTGACCCGAAACGCACTTGATGCATTTAATTTTTAACTTAATGTTGGCCACTAAATTATAAGTGTTTTAAAAGTGGAAATTAAAAAAAATGATTATGATTTGCGAATTCAGTGTTAAAAAAAAGCAGCATGTGACGCCCATCATTGTTCTGTGGGAGCCATGCTGGACATTACCTTGGACCTTAGCCGTGATCGGAAGGTCTAGCAAACTATTCATGCAAGTACATCTAATTACATAATTTATTCCGAAAAAAGTTTTATTAACTATTTATTGTCCTCATCCTACCGAAGCAACGGAATGGACACAACATCATCTTAAAGAGGGCATACATGTATTGTCTAGGACCTCAACAATGCATAAATACAGGTCTGAGAGTTGGACTGACGTATGGGGATCTAAAAAACATTCACCTCTTCTTGACATCCTTTTAAGTTTTAATGGCCTT
>JAHWFP010115853.1:16034-34230 GCA_023313725.1 Lithobius niger | reverse complement strand
TTTCCGTAAAGTTCGACCTGATGCAACAAATGAGGTCCATGTTCCCCAAAATTTACAAAAACTTCAGATTTACAATGCTACCAGCAGCTGAAAACCATTTTCCGTAAAGTTCGACAGAGCTGAAGGCTTTTTTAGTAGTTGCAGTATTTCTTGTTATTATAAAAAGTATAATAATAAAATAAATAATTATGGGAAGGGCTAGTTCACTGTCACCTCATCAGGAATCAAAACAATATTACCTTTCGCTTGAACGACCTGAGAGAAAAAGCATATTCAGTAGCACTCATCAAGTGCCCATCCATCTCCACCCTCTGCAGTACTGAGCAGTTCCCCCATTAAATAAATCCCCACAGTCAAACAAATTTCAATGGAAAATGACGGTATTTTTATTAAATAATAACTAAACGATCGACTTTTTTTTTACAGAGGTGCAATTAATACGTCCGGGTTGCACCGATTCTCGCTATGAAATCGGTTAGCCCCCATTAGTAGTGATTGTGTATTGTGTGTAAATTAACTTTAATGCTTGTCTGTTGTTGTCGTATTTAGGTTACATTAAGTTAGTTTAGGTCTGGTTAGGTTAGGTTAGGTTAGGTAAATTCAACCTGATTAAAAGGATATTTTCTGTACGAAGAAAATATCCCGCATGAAAACGGTACCGTATCAGCATGAAATTCTAATAACTAACCCCAAAAAAGCCCAACTTAAAGTAACCAAACTACATTACCGTAGTCGAATTAAGACCACTATCAGAATAACAATAATAACTGGAAAATTTAGAAGCAACATTAATTTGTTGATTGTTAAGAAAACGGTAAGAAGGGCTGTATAGGTTGCTGTAGGAGTGAGGCGCACCAGCGGTGAGGGGTAATTTTTCAGGTCGTTTCATCATTTCATTTTATTTTATTAAATTTCTTTCAATCGGTTAAATAAAATAAAATGAAATGAAATAACGACCTAAACGATGAAACGATAAAAAAATTCCCTAATCCCTACAGTACCCCACTGTGTTTCTCACAGTACCCCTCTCATCTAACTGTTACACATAGATTAATTTAAAAAAATACAACGACAGTGCACACGAGTCCGATTAACACGATTTTTTTTAGATTGTGACCACGGGTTCTGTAGTCCCGTTGCAAGATAAAGAAACTGAACGCTCCTTTGTCGGTTTTTACACGAATAAAGGCCTCGGTTACCTCAACGTGTAAGTGCCCCAGTTCTAGCGAGTCTTAAGTGTGCTTTAGACAATATGTAACAAAATGGTTTAAGGCTTGGTAGCGCTTTAAAGAATAGTCATTGCACCTGCTCTATTTTACCCATGTCCTTTAATAATTGCGGGGACTAAACCTGGGAGGTGTTCTCCAGGACACGAAGTATTAATTGTGTTTGGTAATCACTTTCAGTGTTTACTAGTACTTCACGATTTTAGCGTAGTCTGTGGTTTTTCTAGTGATCAGGGTCAATCAGCAGGTCTGACCCGATATTCCTCTACGTTCCACCTCTTAGTAAGTAAAGTGTACCAAGACGAGAAGAACGCAGCCAACCAAACAGGCGAGAAGAGCTCTGCAGAAACTCAAGTTGTGAAATTTTGAATGTTGGTCTAATTTTAGCTTCACTTCTGTCTTGAGCGTTTCACATGATGGCTTGCTGACTGGAAGCAATCATATTGGTACTTGTTCCAATGATTTTATTTACTGCCACATGAAAACTGTGCTCTATCAGCATGAAATTGTAATTAACTAACACCGCTATCAGGAATACAATAATAACTGGAAAATTCAGAAGTAGCAGTAATTGTTTTTGGATGGTGTAAGAAAACGGTACAGAAGGGATGTAAGTTTTTGTAGGATTGAGGCGTACCGAGCCGAAGCCATGGTGCCAGGAGGCAAGAGGAACAATTTCGCTAGGTAACTTCAATCGGAAATCCCTTGGATCTTTTACATGCCACAGTCGACATGAGCACTAGGCACCACAGGGTCCTTCTCTTCCCGAAAATGCCAGGGACGGCTGAGGTCAGGATCGGACCAGGGACATCTTGCACATGAGAAGCTCGTGCTAAACATTCGGCTACTTTGTCCCATTGGTACAGAAGGGCGTATATGATAGCCTACTAGCACAGGAGTGGCCGCTGCAAATTTTGATAGCAGTATTGGTGAACAGAGGTTGCCTTAAAAACCTCTAGTCGCACTGGTGTCAGACTAATACGTAAATAAAACGTTAATTCTATAAAAGTTAAATGAGTTAACGTTAAATAGGTTAACGTTAAACGTACATTAAAAGTTAAATAGGTGTCACCTGAGGTACCTGGATATGAACTTGTCCCAGTAAAATTGCAGCCTACATATAGCGTTAACGTATTGGCTTCGTACTGAAACACAATGTGAATATCGATTTTCTATCGTTCTGGGTGTTGTTCTTATAATAGGTTAGGTTAGGGTGGTTACCTCGGCTCAAATTTTACCAGGTAGGGTGCGGTGGTCATGCAGGGAATGAATTTCATGCGGTGAACTAGGAATCGTGTGAATCAGTTTAGCCAATCACGAAACAACACCTGTATCATAAATGTCAGGTATGGAAGGAACATCATGAAGAACAGCTACCGACACTAAACGAATAGTGTTGTAGTTAGTGGTCTTGCTGTTCTGACTTATTTTATTATAGGTTAAGTTAGGTCAGTTGCCTTGTTAGTTATTAGGTCAGTTATTCGTGCCTTGGAATGGTACGGATTTCGCCACGGAACGTTTAATATCGCAGAGTTGGTGAGTTATTCTACGCTATGACCCAGATATTTACGCTGTCACTACAATCAGTGGTTAAGTAGTTGCAAAACTGGGTAATTGTGTAGTTTAAGCGAACCACTCCAAATCACTCATTTTTTTTTTACTAATCGACGCATATCATCATCCTCTTGCCAAATCACATAAAAAAACCGGGGGGAAACGTGTTTTAAGGGGTAAAAAAAAAAACATTAAAAACACGTAAAACGATAGATACAATCGTGTTGAAGCACTGGCCATATCGCAGGAGACGAGTAACGAGAAAACCTGATTTGCATCGCAATTAAAGGAGACGGAAATTACCTAACCTAACAAACCTAACCTAACAAAACTAACCTACCTAACCTAACCTAAAAAAATAACAAAAAACGCAGACAGCATAGTTTGGAACATAACTTTCCGTTTGCGCGATGCCAACTTTTCGTGCTACTCTGAATCCCGGAACATGGTCGCCGCTTTACACGGCCGGGCCCACCGTGTTACGTGATTAAAAAAAACGTGTTTGGAGAGCTAAAAAACGTGTTTACATAACCAAAAAAACATTTTCCCCATTTTTGTAACGTGAAATGAGAAGAGGATGAAGATTTGGGGCGGTACGTACCAAAATTGATCGATTTATCGTGGTTCGCTTAAACTACACAAATACCCAAAACTGTACATTTAACACTTGCACGTACATAAGATGGTTCACTAGATTATGAATGGGTCGCCCCTACAGGTGTATTAAACGGAACATTTGGAGCAATGTCAAAATAAGCGGAAATTTCTGATGAATACTACAATTACATTTTGTGCAAAAGTATTCAATCACACCCCAAGTCGTTACACAATACTCACAATACTAGACGCTGTCCAAGTATTACGTTATCCTCTTCAAATCTGCAATTAGTCCCCAGTATTTCACACACACATTCGTGTGCTTGAACATCTTGTGTAGTTTTTGGACCAACAGCTTGTTTGTTTTCTTTAACAAAAGGTCGAAGAAGGTTACGAAGTTTTTCGAAAAAACCGAGATAATTACTTTCGTCTTAACCAACTGCAGAATTCGTTTAGGTTTATGTCATTTAAACAATTACTTTAAATGTTGAGCATAGAAACAAAGATGTCGACAACAATTGGCCTGGGACAGTGATTTTGCGTCATTATGATGATGGTTGCAACAAAATGTGTCGGAGTCGGTCACTATTCGTGGAGAGACAAAAAAGTGCTGGGAAGGCGGTTGATGTTTCTAAAAGAGTATGAACAAAAATGGGAAAAAAGGGGAAAATTAAAGGCCCAACAGCGAAACCGGTGCATGTTGCAAATTAAGCTGCGCCATTTTGGGGTGGCTGATAATGCTGGATCATGCAGAAATCCATTTGATTTGATTTCTTTATTCGAGTCTAAAGACCGTAACGTCATACACTCGTAA
This sequence comes from Lithobius niger, assembly GCA_023313725.1. Lineage (NCBI taxonomy): Eukaryota > Metazoa > Arthropoda > Chilopoda > Lithobiomorpha > Lithobiidae > Lithobius > Lithobius niger. The sequence goes on along the minus strand of JAHWFP010115853.1, from coordinate 30,039 downwards.
TCTACTTAGCCTACTTAAATCTAACTTAAAAACTATACAGAGGAGACACAACCATCCCACCATGTCACGTAACTAGCATCATCAGCTATATCATTGATTCACAAAAAGTACATTTTGGAACGAAGGGGGGCCAACAACAACAGCATGGCCACTACAAAAACCGCCCGGTGGCTTTACAAAAACCTAAAACTGCAAACAAGGCATGTTTCCCCACATGCCTCGCAGAAATCCATCGCTACCAAGCTAACAAATCTAGACAAAGACTATAAACGCGTCTACAAACTCATCGAACAACTCAGCGCTGAAGCTCCACCTCAAAAAACTAGTTTCTAAACGATGTGAATTTCCCGATACCCAGGCGTGGCGTCACCGCTGAAGAATCGTACTCATCGACTGCAGGAGGTGGTTTAATTGCTAAATCCGTAGACTAAAGATGGCGGGCCCGCAGTAATTCTTCGCTAGGATATTTTACGTGAACATAGTTAACAATCGGTGGAGATTGTCGTCACACAGTATCTCTGCTAAGCTAAAAGAAGGTCACTGCATCATAAGTAATAAACGTATACTTATCGGATGGTAGTTAATGTAAACCTGCTTAGCAACGCCCAGGACAATGTAAAGGTGATTGGTGAGCAAATGATGGTGAGAAAAGAGACTTCTTTCCCGTCCATTTTACTCATTGATCGTTACAGCGAGTCTGTTCATAAACGTCAAGCATAGTCAGTTTTAGTAGAAGTGGTCAATTTTTACGTAATCGATAGGGGAGTTGTTCGGTGATGTCCTGCGTCGCTGTGTAGTTGATGAAATACGTCATACAACAGTAGTCTTGGCTGTTACATGCTCAACTGTTGCAGTCTTAATCAGTGCCAGAGTAGGGTTTTGAGGGGGAGTGAAATGGCAGACGCCTTCAATGAGAATTCCTTTTGCGTTTTCGATTCTTCTAAGGGACCAGCTTTCCCGGTCTGCCTTTGGTCAGCCACTTACGGTCCGACACTTACTTGTTGATTCTCAACATGTTGATGGTGTTCGTCTCCGTTTCCATCTTCCGCAAGACATTGTGCGTCAGTTAAGCGATAAGTCTGTTCTCCTGCCCAGAGTTTTTCAATATTTGCAGGAGGTACAGATCTATGATAAGATCGAAATTCGGGGTTTGCTTAATATCTCTGTAACGTGTGGTGCAGTGGCAACCCGGACCACTGCACTGTGACTAAGGTTGGCGCTAACGACATAGCTGTCGACAAGCCATTAAGCCTCATTCCTCCCCCTCTGCCTTTGGTCTGCACTTCCCAGTCTGATGTTTCGCTGACCCTGCTGGAGCTAGAGGCAGCCTTAGATATCTGTACAGTCATTGGGACCCTGGACATAGACTGCATACATTTCGGAGAACTTAAGAGGCAGGCCTGTGAGGGCCGCCGTGATCTACTCGCAGTTTTTCAGGCTTGTTTTGAAAGAGTGGATATACTGGCGACATGGCAGTTCTCTATCCTTGCTCCAGTATTGGGGAGGGAGAAACCTAGGACACAGGTCACCAGTTATAGGCCAATTGCCCTGCAGTCCTGCGTGAATGCAGGGTATTAGTTGGTAGGCTAAACAAGGTACTGGAGGGGTCGGGAGGCAGGGATCTGGGAGACGTACGTGGACAACAGGATAGTTGTTCTTGCTTGCTTTGATATTAAGGCAGCATATGACATGGTGGATGTTGCCTGGGTTAAGCCAGCTCTGCATTTGATGGGGGTTGGTGAGATCTTGGGCGAGGCCATCCTTGCACTGCTGGGTGTCCGGGGATATGACACGAGGGTTGATGGCTATTGGTTGAGTGTGAGGTCTACAGACAGAGTTGTCTGAGTCCAACTCTTTTTGTGGTAGCAATCAACGCTGTCCGTCCTCAAGGATCTTAGTGCGTTTGGCAATATAGTAGCATACGTGGACAATGTGGCAGTCTACGAAGTTGGTTCTGCTTTAGGTAGCTTGTTGTCAACGTTGGAGGGAATCATTGCCAGGGGAATCATGCTACTTGTAGAGAGGGGGCTGGCGCTGTCTGAAAACGGAATTAATGATTTTCGCTCGTGGGCAAAAACTTGCTGGTACACTTCGGGTTGGCGCCACCGAGGTGAAAGCTGCCATCTGTGTACACTATCTTGGGTACAGATTCGATCCGCAATTGTCCTGGTTGGTGGACATGAGTGGTGCTAGAGAGAGCGTGATTTCTCGTCATGGGGTCCTCAAATTGCTGGGCTCTAATAGGTCGGTGGTTAAGAGGTCAGTCACCATGACACTGTATCGGACATACATTCGGTCTTGTGTGGATTTTCATCTGCTCTTTCTCCTTGTATTGGTTCGAGGGTGACCATGCAGCACTAGCACTGAATGGCTGCCTGCGTATGGTAACCGGCTGTCTGCCTTCACGCCAGTACCCAAGCTGCATATTGCGGCATGGGAAGTGCCACTCCGTATCCGTGCCAGGGAGACCATGACAGCCCTATGCCTCAGGACTATTGTCAGAGGAGGCACTGATCTGGTGGCTAGGCGCCTGGTTAGCTATTTTTCTCTGCATCCTTGGACTCGTTAGTAATTAGGGGTACTGGGGTTGGGCACCACTCTGCTTCAGCAGTGTGGTTTGGGTGCTTTCCCCACTCCGAGATTAGAGCGTGGGGGGCAACCGTGGTCCTGGGTGTGGGGTGGTTCTGCCTCTTTTGGACTGCTCGGTGAACTGCGGGACTGACCCCGAATGGGTTGATATTTGTTGCGACGTGTTGCTTCACAGCGGAAGGTGGGATGGAGGGGCTGGAGTGTATGTTCCTGAGTTCCACCAGGAATGCACTTATTTTCTACGGTGCCTCCCTACAGCTTATGTTGGAGAGTTGGTGACCATGCCGGTTGTGCTGGATGGATCTCCAGTTGAGGCAGTTTTGGGTCCTGACAGACTCAGCAGCGGGGATAGGCTTCTTGCAATCGGCATTCAAGCGGCTAGACGTTAGTCACCTGCTGGCTGTGGAGATCGGCCTGAAATTGGTCAGTGGTGTGCAGCCTTGGGGACCTTCCGGGGCCGAATTCTGGAGGACTGGGAGACTGACTTGAGGGAAGTTCTTGGCACCTCCTCGCACAATACCGGGACGTTTTCCACTCTGCGGCAGATAGTGAGATTTTTGTGAACAGACGGGAAGGTTTGGCCGGACTCGGAAGTGACACAGATACATCAGGGTGACTGTGAAGACGGATGTGGTGTAAAGTTCGGGATGAGGTACAGAGTACAGGGAGCAGGGTTGTTGTGAGCAGCTGTCTAGGTTAAGTTCCAGTAATGTAAAATGTACAATGTGAGAAAGAAGGGTCATGTTAGTACAACTCAATATGTTAAGGTTTAGGTTAGGGCCTTAGCGTTGGGCGTGTGCCTTATGGTCCGTAGACTTATGGTTCGTAAGCATTATGTGTGTAATGAATTAAAAGTAAAAGTAAAAAAGCGCCAGAGTAAAAACGCGGTTCATTGTTGCAACTATAACTGTCTTGTTGGTGCGCTGTGTTGTACTTTTAGGTCAGAAGGGGCATACGGCTGTGGGTCAAGGCCTCTAATAAATCTGTCTTGTTTGTTTGCGTAACTGCAACAAGAGTTTTGCTGATTTCAGCATAAGGCAGAACTCTTTGCATTAGTTGCAAGTGTGCATAAGGTCCAGTAAAGAAGAAAATAATTCAACATTAGGGTGTGGTCCTGCACGGAGAAAACATGCCCTCCACATGGATAATTTCATATTACTACCTAAGGACACGGCTATAAACAGGACAGAAAGCCAAATGGGATGTATAAGTGTTAAATAAATACGGATGCAAGCCTATTTATGTTGCGTTTTGGACTTAAATGTCACACTGCTTGAACGGGGTATCGAACCTACACCTTTGAAACCAAAGGCTGCAGTCCTTCCGCTCAGCCATACTGACATGGCTAACCCATATTGACATGCGCCATGTCAGTATGAGTGGTAGGACTCCGGCCTCTGGGTTCATAGGTCGTGGGTTCGATTCCCCGCTCAGGCAGTCTGACATCTAAGTCCAAAAGGCAACGTAAATAGGTTTGAATCCGTATTTATTTAAGGACACGGCTTTCATGGTAAGGGTACATTTAGCAGTAACTCTCCTTTGCATTCTCACAGCTTGAAGCTAGCAATCATCTGAAATTCCAACACAGCTGCAGTTTCAGCTCCGTCGGTTCAAAACAAAAATAGTCAATAATGTGAGCTCAGAAGCGACTGGAAAAATTGTTTCGTCAGGAGGAATTCTTCTTCTTATTGCCACGGACTATACGACTGCAAGCACTTACTCAAACGAAGTCGGATTTAGCTAGACCAGGTAAAGTTGTTAGCCATCGCGATTAAATTCTAGCCGCGAGAATGCAAAGGCAAGTCGTCGGATATACTCTCCCTAAGTCCATAAGGTATAATGTATGTCCATATCTCGCTAGGAAGGTTTTCCACTTAGATAAAGACTGTAGAGTGGTATGGGAAGTGCCTTTTGCTAAAATGGAGGTACACACAGCTAGAAGTAGGTAAGCCTGGAGTGGCTTACTACGTAGTGCTGGGATTGTCACTTAATTGTCAAAAGACATTGTTGTTTTGTGTAAAAAAACGCGTTTAACTGTGTGAATATGAATTTGTTTCAGAGTTAAACCAAACAGATCATCTGCCCCCAAATAACTACAAGGAATAAAACTGAACTTCAAACAAGGACCACACGACATTAAATGAACGAAACTACAATGACATTCCCAGGAAATCAAGCAAAAGTCAAAACCAGTCAAACATTCGTGAACGTTGACAGAAGCAACAGCCTTCCTCAGAAAGCGTTAACGAGGAGGAAGTGGGCAACCAATTCCCAACATGCCCCACACCTGCAGGCTGGGGAGATTCTCAAACCCAGCTCCATGCATGACCATTAGAAAAGATATGGCCGGTCCGTAGTCTTGAAAGGTTTCTTTCATCTTTCTAAGAGAAAAAAAAATTCCAGTTTGCGAGGCACCGAGACGGTTGGGTGAATTACAAAGAGGCCACGGCCTCTGTTCTCCCCTATCCGCTCTAGCTCCCACCAACAGCGTACCAAGGAAGCAATTACTGGACGCATGTCCCACGCCGTAAAAGGGAATGTCAAGAAGTTATTGCTATACGTGCACTTGCTTAGGGGTCTGTATGCTCATTGATGAAGGCCACCAAGTGCCCAGCCACCCATCTTAGACGAATTAACACCCCGGATGCAACCCCTCTTGAAAGATTCACACCAAACTCCAAAGCGTGTACATGTCAAATCTCAAGATTATGGAACCTCGAAGCAAATACCTTCAAGGAAGACAAAGCATCTGATAAGATAGTAAAACTTGACACCTGCATGTCCAGTCCTAGTTTGTGAAGAATATTACTATTTCACATAACTTGATACAGCCTTGGAGCTGGGTTTCGGATAGTTAATAACTGTGAACTGGTCTGGGTTGATCTTGTTATTTAACTTTTGTTTTACAATCCTTTACGTCAGTGTTGGCTTGGGTTTGCACCAAAAGTTCCCCCCTCCCACCTTGAAATCTTGGTTTTAGATTCTCAACTTGCAACTCGGCGATCTCGTTTGCGATCTGCAATGATTGTGTTAACGATTGTGTTGTACACTGTTTGATTAAAGACTGGGATTCGGATTCAGCCAGGTTTCGCCACGATCTGGATAAATGAATACATGTAATAAAAACTCCAATTATTCAATGTTAGTAAACTGAAACGTTCGCGACATCGACAGAGAAATCCAAGGTGGCTGGTGGCTATGAAGACAAGGTCAAACTGTGAATACAAGTTAAGTGTGATGACGTGGGATTATTTGGTATAAAACAAGCAACAACACTGTGTAATAATATTATAAAAATAAACAACTGATAATTAAATCAAATTCATACACACAGAGGTTTTGTCAGGGAATTGCAAGGAAGTGAAAGTTGTAATAAAATAAGGCTAATTACTGTAATGGAAATAAAAATAGATGCAAGATAAAATTTCCATTGGGAGCGTTTACTCCAGGGGCGTTTTTTTCTAGGATCGTTTTTTTCCTCGGCACTTTTTTGTTGGAGGCGTTTTTTTCTGGTGGCGTTTTGTTGGAGGAGTTAATTCCTAGAACCAGTGCCTACAAAAATGATTTACGTAAAATAGCAAATGTCTGTATTAATAATTATGTCTACATTATGTCTACATTAATAATGTGTTTACACTTTAAAAGAACCAGCCTACTATTCTAGCTTTGTTAAAATTCATGGTTAAATTATAACTGAAAAAAAAATTAGACTAACCCAGGCTCCTCATATTACTTCTTCTCAGTTCCAATATGGCTGCTCGCAACTAGGAAAAAATGTAAAACCTCCTTGCCGAATAAAAGCTTCAAACATGTCTCAGAGGGCAACACGGAACAGTAGGCACTCATTCTTCCCCCAAGGCCGACTAAGATATGATGCAGTTTGTGCTTCTTGGTTCCAGAATTTCTGCCCTAGCCAGCCTTGGTTTCATGTGACCCAAGGAGAAAGTGATCGAATCATTGAACGCAGGTATAGCCAAAAACTGTGCGTACTTCTCATTTCGCATGGGCCTTACATAATATATTCTCACAGAATATTTCTAGCCACCACATAAAAAAATTGAGAGCAAGGGATTGACTCACGTAGTTGAAAAGAGCCACGTGACTGTACCTGATGGGCAATATTGAGAAATAGTGATACATGTCTCGTTTTTGAAGATTGTTTTTTTTATTCGATGTTAATGTGCTCGTTCCTGTTGTTGTTTCGCAATACTTCCAATGTGAAGAAGACATTGGAAGAGAAATGAAACAGCAGTAAGAAAATAAATAACAGAACAACCATCGTAGGGTCTAGGGACACTGGTGTCTATTTCAGTTCCCAGTATGCCACAACAGGATTTTTTTCTCAATTAAGAAAATATTTGCAAAGATTAAAAAAAAATAAGGACATTGTTTTAAAATGCTGAATGCTTATCACTGAAAACTATTTTCTGAACACATCATCATGACGTGAACAATTTATCGTCCTTACACTTCAAAGCAGTAGTTGTCAAGTAAACACACTTTCCAACCTGCTAACAAGCACTACCTTGAACCGGACTGGTTATCAGCAGTGAGTAAATAAGAGATATCAAATCTGAAAACATCCACGTCAAACAGTTTATACTTGACTACCAGTATACGCCCCTACGTGTCGCCATTCAGCAGGCAACTAGAAATCTATTCAACCCAAGCCAAACTGTGGAATGAAGGATGTAGTGGACCTAAGTGGGTGAGTATTAATTTCGTAGACCTAAGTGCATGTATTAATATTCTATGCCTATGTGGGTGAATGTTAATATCGTAAACCTAAGTATGGGTCATGGACAAGTGATCGACACCCATTGGATCGACGGACAAATGAACGTGGACATGTGATTGGCAGGACATGTAGTCAACAGGACAGATGATCGACAACACTGGTTCTCGAATTTTATGTATTAAAAAATTCACAATTTAAAAAAAAAACCGGATGATAAATATTGACTCGTCTCTAACTCCTCCCACCTCCCCCTTGAAAAAAAATATTAACTCGTAATTATACTCAAACAGAATAGCATAAATTGGGATGTTGTTAGACCAATGCGGGCAGGGAAAAAATGGTGATGGTCAAAGAGCTTCATGGTGGTGCCCTACTGGCAGAAATTGGATCTATTTTCATGAATATACCAGGGGACCAGGGGAGCATTGACGATTACCTTAGAGGGATTGCACACAGCTGTGATCTTCAATGTTAGGTACAAGATTTTTATTAAAAATAATCATTTACATTTTTATTAGTGGGGGCGGAGGGTTTTTATGAAGATTTATTTAAATTTTTAATGAAGATAGTAGGATTTTATAAATATTTGTATTTGATTTAGATTTTTTTAAAATGAATTACAATATTTATTAATTCACGTTTTTATCAGGTGGGACGGGAGGTTTATTAAGATTTATTTACGTGTTTTTATTAAGACAACAGATTTTGTTAATATTTTTAAGCATTTTTATTGGGAAGGATGGGTAGGTGGGGGGGGGGATTGTTTGATTTGTCGATCACTTGACCGTTGATCACATGGCCAGTTGACCACTTGTCCTGTCGATCACATGTCCATGTAGATCATTTGACTGTCGATCTCCTGGTGTCGTTCAGTTGTTTGTCAATCAGATGGGATTCGAACACTTGTCCTGAATTAATAAGTTATACCTGAGTTGGTGAGAGTTAATATTATTGACCTATGTGGGTGAGTGTTAATATCATTGACCTATGTGGGTGAGTATTAATATCTTTGACCTATTTGGGTGAGTGTTAATATCATTGACCTATGTGGGTGAGTGTTAATTTCATTGACCTATGTGAGTGTTAATATTAATGACCTATGTGGGTGAGTGTTAGTATCATTGACCTATGTGGGTGAATGTTAATATCATTGACTTATGTGGGTGAGTGTTAATATCATTGACCTATGTGGGTGAGTGTTAATATCATTGACCTGTGTGGATGAGTATTAATATCTTTGACCTATGTGGGTGAGTGTTAATATCATTGACCTATGCGGGTGAGTGTTAATTTCATTGACCTATGTGAGTGAGTGTTAATATCATTGACCTATGTGGGTGAGTGTTAGTATTATTGACCTGTGTGGGTGAGTATTAATATCATTGACCTATGTGGGTGAGTGTTAATATTGTTGACCAAAGTGGATGAGTGTGGGCTTAATTGGGTGAGAGTTATTATCATTGACCAAGTGTGTGTGATCTAAGTGGGTAAGGGTTAATAACGTAGACGATGTGGGTGTGTTAATATCGTAGACCTAATAAGTGGTGAGAGTTATCGTAAACCTAAGTACGTGACAGATTAATGACGTTTTAACAATTTAAGTTTTACCTGGGGTACATGAAGAGCAAAAGTGAAGAATTTTAACTCGATTCAGTTCACTCGAGCTTAAATGTATCACTTGATTCTCTCGATGTGTAAATTGTTACAGGGGAACATAAGAGTTCCGTTAGAAGGAACAAAGCGTGACAAACCTATTACGACATTGACTATTAACATAAATGACGGGAACAGAACTGTCGTACTAGAAAAAAAAATTGCATTCCCCCTTAAAAAGGGAATGTTTTGAAAGGCTCAGTTATCATGTCAAGATATCCAAGTCAGCAAATTGGTTGACATAAATTTAAAAAGACTGTTATGCTGGCTCAAGTCTCGAAACTAGTGGATTTTTTTATTTTCAATACACTGACAACGAATGAGTTCTTTAGTCCTTTTTCCTACGGAACTTTATATACTCCTGATCGTAGTCACTATATTGAAAATAAAAATTCGACTAGTGCCGAGAATCGAACCAGCATCTCGTCCTTAGAATCTCTAAACCAAAGATTTTAATGAATTACGATCCACTGAAAGTACTTTTGAACTGAAAGTCGGAATTTTGAAAATTCCTCATGAGCTAGATGTATTTTTGTAGTACAAAAATTACAACGTTGGTCGCTGTTCCCATTATTCGCTAGGGCAGAATCTGATACTGTCTGACACTCCTCGTTCCTATAGGAACTAAGTCTTTATAAGCTCCTGGTTTTGCTAGTTCTAGGTCAGTGACGTGTTTCGATCTCGCAACCTCTGGGTTGGAAGAGGCCAAGCTCTTGATCACTCGGCTGTGGTTTGCTCGCTATGCTCAGGTTCCCTCTTCCCAGGTAACCATAACGAACTTTGCCTGTCGTCAGCCAACTTTTTCTTTGTACCAATTGGTTGTCACCGGACATAGAGTGAGGACGTGGTTTGCCACATTGCCGCACTAAAGCCGAAAGCATACTTTTTAGTGATGTGCAATACGAAGCAGCGACAGTGGAGCTTCTCATTAGGCACTGGAGTCTTTCTGTAACCGTGATAAATTTTGAACCCATTATTCGATATCTTTCGACCTTTCTACACAGATCCTATGCCCTATTTTGGGATTTTAAGGTAATAAATCAGTAAAATTTGTTACTGGGTTCGAGGAATTTTTTTCTCAAAAATTTGCAAAAAAAATACTGTTTTAATACGAAATAGGCAAATCCATCCAATACATCATCCTTGCGAGTCTCAGCAGCTTTTTTCCTCATTTTTTTCCATACGGATTTTAGCCTGGCTTAGTTACTCTCTGCTTTCCCGTTCTTGGGGAACACAGGTTCGAAAACTGAAGAACAGAATTCATAAGATATTGCATTACATGATGAAAAGTATTTGATGCGTGAATTAAGATATCCAAGCAGGAAAACCCAATCGCTCTACTCATCTTACGTTTGATACACGCAAAATATTATTATTTTTATTGACGTGACGTCACGTCGTCAGTAAGTTGTTTTGCATTTGTCTGTTGGTTGAAGGTCACGTGGCCTTGGCTGCATTAGCGTGATTATTTAAGATGAAACGCGCATATTCGCACTTTTTACATTTTTCTTTCTGATTTTGTACTTTTAATATGTGCCCTCAGTTAGAGGCCTTGGATGGCTATTTTGGGGATGAGTTTCGGCAGCCAAATTTGTGTTGTCGTGGTTTGCATTTGGATTTTATGCATTAACTAGAGGAAGCCCGTGCTACGCATGGGGCTGGTCATAAATTAAATTTACAGACCGTCTTCCCGGCTTCTTTGGAAGCACCACACAAAATTTAGCTAAAGTCAGGCATGCTACATGATGCTTCTTTTCTAAGTTCCTACTTTAGAATATATGAAGACGGGATAGTCTTCGAAAATTCAAGTGACTGTGTTTTGATTACTGATGGTGAAAGTGTTAAATTCCGCATTTTCTTGTAGAGAAATGGCCGCTAAAAATTAATTAAGTGGTTCTCGGGAGTGGTACGTAAAAAAATTGACGTGAGCGGGCGGTGATTTTTTTTTTTTTACGTTTTATTCATGATTTTTCAGATGCGGGCGATGGCTTTTGTTTTTAACCAAACAAAACGAAATTAATAGTTTATATTTTGTTGTTGAGTACAATATCTATGTTTTCATGCCAGGATCAGCGTGCAAAACTTGCACATTGATAAAGGTCATTCTTTAGTTCCAAGCTTTTAGTTGTGACATGCATCTGAACGATCCTTAGATTCGTTTCTAGGCGATCATGTGAATGGAGCAAAGAGCTCATGTGGTCATCGGCTCCAGGTAATGTTGGGCGAAAGTGCTGATGCGTGATTGGTACTTTTTTTCTTGAGACAATGTCATAAAAAACGTCCTGATAACCACTTAATTAATTTTTGGTGGCCAAATCTTTCGTCTTGTAACATATTTCTTACATTGCTTATGTTTAAATGTATTTGAATGTTTGAAAACGAAAACCTACAATTTTGGCATAACTTATGAAAAAAAAAACGAGTTAATGTTCACAAAGTTACAGCCGAATGTTTTTATTGTGCAGAGGCTAGGGTGCAAGGACAATTAATTTGTCATAAACCTAACTTCACTTGAGACGTTTTAAATTCAGCTTCTAAGTATAAGCTACGCAAATTGATGTTAAGCATCTTTTGCTGCTTGTAGGTTTGTAGTTTGTTGAGCACTGTAATAAATAGTATTTTTATGTCACCTGAAATGCTTATGAAACTCAATTGAGTTGTTATACCCCAGACAGGGAGATTTTAGTTATTAAACCACTTAACTAAAATACAGCACAACAAAATGGAAACCACGGTTAAAGCTACATATTAATATGATGCTTTGGAGCTTTTTGTTGGAAGTGTTTTTTCGGACTGAAAAACTTCCCAGTTAACCCCTATATATCCAAGATTTTTAAAGAAAAAGCGGAGGTGAAACGATTTAGGAGGCAAACACAAACCAGTCAGTTTTTGCGTGTAAATCTTCGACTCTAAATGGGATTTTCTGTTTTTGCGTACCAACGTACCAAATTATTGTGCTTGTAACATCGTTATTTGTAATGCTATTCAATAACAAGACAACTGCTTTTCCATTAGTTAGTTAGCTCACAAACGAAATTCTGGTTTTGTCACCAAACCTCGACCGAAACAAATTCCGTGCAATCACGTCTAGAAAAGGAAAACATGTGAAGTCTATAGTACGTTTCAGGTTTTCCAATAATTAAAACGCCATTTGTGCCAGGTAGAAAATGTCAAGTTCTGATTTCAAGCATTGCTAACAACTTGCGACTGACTCTTCTCTAAAATGTAATAGCTGAGGCAAGTAACCTGAAACCTTTAACAAATATAAAGTTCAGTATCCCGTTGTATTATATGTGCCAGCCTGTTATAATTTATTTCTTGTTGACATTTGCTTTCATTATGTGCATTTTGGTTTTCCTTAAAATTACCTAAAAGGTATTAAAAAAAACTGCTATAGAAATACTGCAAAAAAAATTCAGGCCCCAATAGAAATAATAAAATGTGATATTCAAACTGTGACTACAACCATAGATAAGAAAGTTAACTAGATATACCATCTCACTTATTCCCGTTCTACGCGGACCTCTAGCGGTAGTTGCGGCTACTAATACCTCTGCTAATGCTTTGCTTCCGTGCTGCTTCGAAGGCAAAAGCATTAGCAGGGGTATTAGTAGCCGCAACTACGGCTAGAGGTCCGCGTAGGACGGGAAGAACTGAGATGGTATATCTAGTTAACTTTCTAATCTATGCTACAACTTAACAGTGATGACATGGGATTAATTGTTTTAAAAAGCAACAACAAATTATAACAACATTATGAAAATAAACAACCGATAATTAAATCAAATGCAAACAAGGACAGGGTTTGTAGGGAACTGTAAGGAAGTACAAATGAAAATAAAATCGGGTTAATTACAGTAATGGGAATAAAAATAAATTCAAGATAAAGTTTACTCCTTGGGCCTTTTTTTTCTTAGGGATGATTTCTTTTTTTTTCCTGGACGCTTTTTGTTGGACGCTTTTTTTTTCTGGCGGCGTTTTGTTCCTACAGAACCAGTGCCTAAAAAATCATATATGAAAAACAGTGAATGTTTCACTACATTAATAATGTGTTTGTCCTTTAAAATAACCAGCCTAATATTCTAGCTTTGTTAAAATCCCTGGTCAAATTAAAGAAAAAAAATTATACGAATCCAGGCTCCACACATTAATATTTCCCAGTTCCAGTACGGCTGCTTGCACCCTGGAAGAATTTTAAAGTGACATATCTCTTTGCCGTTTAATAGCTCCAAACATATCTCTGACGGCAAATAACGTATCGAGTCCCCCTATCACCACTGACCATTGCGTACTCTTGCTTCACCCAAAGCCGACTAAGATATGATTCCGTTTGCGCTTCACGGTTCCAGCACTTTCATCCTAGTCGGCCTTGATTTCACGCGTCCTAGGGAGGAAGTGATCGAATCTTCGAACGTAGGTCATCCGAAAAATGCGCATACTTCTAACTTCGCGTGGGATGTACATAATATATTCCTCTCTCTTTCAGAATATTTTCCATTAACAATAGTTGAATAAAACCAATGACTGTACCTGATGGGACTATCGAAAAATGTTAATACGTATCTCGGTTATGAAGAGTATTTTTTTCTTCACCGTTAACGTACTCGCTCCCGTTGACGTTTTGCAATACTTACAACTACAACGTGAAGAAGACATTTGAAGAGAAATGAAACTGCAGTAAGAAGATTAATAAACAAATAGTGTCATGGGATCTAGGGACACTGGCCTCCACTTCAGTTCCCAGGATGCTACAACAGATAGTTTTTGTTTTATTCAGAATAATATTTACTACGATTTTTTTTTTAAATAACGAAATTGTTTTAAAATGTTGAAGGTTTATCACTGAAGCTACTTTATCAACATATCATCATCACGTGAGCAACTTTATCATCCATACACTTCAAAGCTGTAGTTGTCAAGGAAACAGACTTTCCCGCCTGAAAAGAAGCCCCGCCTTGAAGCGGACTGTTATCAGTAGTCAGTAAACAGTAGCTATCAAACTACAAACAGCCACGTCGAACAGTT
>JAHWFP010115853.1:0-16024 GCA_023313725.1 Lithobius niger | reverse complement strand
CCGTAGACCTAAGTGAGTGGGTTAATGTAGTTTACCTAAGTGGGTGAATGTTAATATCGGTATACCTCAGTGGGTCAGTATCAATGTCGGTGACCTACGTGCGTGCGTTAATTTCGTTCAGTTTAAAGGCCTCTCCAGACAGAAGAAAATTTCGTGCGAAGCTATGCGTAACTACGTGCCTACAAGGTCAACATTGCAGCAATCGTGTGGTTGGTGTTGCGTTAAGGACGAATATTGAAGTCTTTTTTACACCATACTACGTCGGCGTGCAGCCGCGAGCAGCCAGTCTGGTTAGGGCTTTAAGTGGATGAGTGTTAATGTTGTAGACGTAAGCGTGTGTGTGAGTGTTGATATCGTTTACACAAGTGAATGAGTGTTAATATCGTAGATGAAATCATATAAATGTTGTGATTCGTTTAAAAATCTATAACATTTTAACAATATAAGTTTCTGTTGTCATTCACGAAGAGTAATGAGTGAGGAACGCTGATTTATTACACTCTAGAGTAAGTGTATCACGTGATTCTCTCGATATTTGACATCTAAGCAGGAGAACATTAAAAGTTACGTAGAAAAGATAAGTGAAATCTGGCCCCAGCATTTGAAGGGAACATTATCGTACTATAAAAAATGTACCCACCTCATAATGAATTTGTTGAAAGGTTCAGTTATCATGTTAAGGTAGACGAGTCAGCAAATCGGCTGACATGATTTAAGGAGGCTGTTAGGGTGCGTTTATGTAACGACTCGCCTTTGTATTCTCGCAGCTTGAAGCTGGAAATCATCTAAAATTCCAACATGGCGGCTGTTTTAGCTCTGCCATCTCGCTACGAACCGAGTCAATAATTGAGTTTAGAAGCGATTGTGACAATTGTTTCAACTGGAGGAATTCTTTACCTTATTGTCACGAATTGTAAGACTGCAAGTATTTGCTCAAACCATGTCGAATTTAGTTAATCCAGGTATCGTTGTTACCAAGACAACGACACATTTGCCATCGCGATTAAATTCCAGCTGCGAGAATGCAGAGGCGAGTCGTTGCGTAAATCTGCCTTTATGCTGGTTCGAGTCTCGACACAGGTTGAATTTTTTATTTTCAGTATACTGGCAATGATTGAGTTCGTTACTCCTCTTTCCTGCGGCACTTTATATACTCCTGATCGTGGTCAGTATACTGGCAATAAAAATTCGACCAGTGCCAAGACTCGAACAAGCATCTCCTTCTTAGAATCCACAAACCAACGGATTTAATGTTAAAACATTTTACAATTCCTCATGAGATGGATGCTTTTTTTATAGTACAGAAATTCACCGAGTTGGGTGCTGTATCCATCATTCACTAGAACAGAGACTGATACTGTCCAACACTTCTCATTCCTATAGGAACTAAGTCTTTATCAGTTCCTGATTTTGCTAGTCTTAGGTCGATGACGTGTTTCGATTTCACAAACTCTTGGCTGGGAGAGGCTAAGCTCGTGATTACTCGACTGTGGTTTGCTCGCTATGTTCAGGTTCACTCTTCCCGGGTAACCCTAACAAAGTTCGCTTTTCTGCCAAACTTTTTTTTTTTGCTTTTGTTTGTTGTCGTCGGGCCTATACAACAAGAAAGCAGTTTGCTATATTGCTGCACCACAAGCCAGATGCATACGTTTAGTTGATGTGCGATGCGAAGCAGAGACAGTGGAGCTTCTCATCAGTTACAGGAATCTGTCTATCTGTCTGTATCCACGATAACTTGTGAACCCATTATTCTTTCAAGTTTTACGTCGATCCCTAGTTGGGAATTTAAAGTCGAAAATCAGTAAAAAAATTTTTACTGGGTTCGGAAGTTTTTGACTCTAAAAAAAAGCGAAAAATCGCTCAAATCGACAAATCCAACCAATACGTCAAACTTGTGAGTCTTCACAGTCACCACTCCCCCACCTCCCCCCTTTTTTTTCTATACAGATTTTAGTCTATAGCTTGGTTACTGTCTGGTTTTCCGACCTTGGGGTGTATCGATCCCAAAAACGAAGAAAAAATTCATATATGTTACTGCATTACATAATTCAAGCTAGTTGATCGGTGAATAAAGACAGTTAAGCAGGAAAGCCTAATCGAACTACTCAGCTTAAATTTTGACCGTGCAAAATATTATCATTTTCATTTTTGTTTTGTTTCAGATAGATGATTGAAACGCGAAAATGGCATCTGCTCAATTTTGTCTACCAAATCTGAATCTGCATGGGAAGACTGCATCTCAGCAGATCTTAACGAATCTGTTGAAAAACCACAGACACTATGCATGATGCATGGCAAACCCTGGCCAAAAACCACATGAAATGGAAGTCCATTCAATAATCAGTTGAAACCAACCTGACAAAATGGCAGAAAACTTGCCAATGGCAGGTTAAGCCAAGCTGACAAAGAGCAGGAAAACTTGCAAACGTCAAGTCCAAACCAAGCTGAAAAAATGGCAGAAAACTTGCGAATGTCAGGGCCAAGCCAAGCTGACAAAGAACAGGAACACTTGCCAACGTCACGTCCAAACCAAGCTGACAAAATGGCAGAAAACTTACCAGCATCAGGTTCAACTCAAAGCCACCAAAGGTCAAGCGACCAAGTTGCAGCTCAGTCACCCTTACATCAACAAGAACTGAAGGGAAATCAACCAACAGAACCTACAAACGAACAACTACAAGCGTCACAACACCCGTCGGCGGCTGCTACAAGCAAATGTAAGCATTCTCTTACTGAGTATTCCTTATGCGGAGAATTTCCTTACAGTCTGTGGCTGGTAAGCAAGCGTAAGCATTATGTTACTGAGTATTCCCTTGCCTGTGGCTGGTACGAGTGAACTTCTGTTACTTCGTGTGTTTTCAGTTAGCCCATAAAATGTGTATGTATAAGTTCATTTTGCGATGAATTAAGTCATTCTTCGTGTGATCTCTTACTAACTTCAGAGTTAACAAGACAGTCAAAAAAAGGTCAAAGCACGACTTTTGCGGTATTATGGCACTTGTTATCACATTATTATTAGAAAAGAGTTGAGCTGAGTATTAGCTGACGTGCTAATACTTTTCGATAGCATTATACCGTTAGAAATATTTTGACTTTGAAGTGTTACAACCACTTTTTTAAAATTAAGTTTGTGGAGTGCGATAAAATAGAGGTAAAAAATGTGAAGCCAGGCGTCCTTGCAGCAGAAACACAAACTAATATTTCGACACCTTTGTTTGGCGGTGCCTTCATCAGAGTGGCAAGGTAAAAGTTAAAGACAACTCACATTTGCATGGTCGGTATAATCTTCGCCTACACCGGTGCAGTCAGTCTAAAATGTTACCCTTTAAATTTTAGACTGACTGCACCAACGTAGGCGAAGGTGTAGGCCTGTTGACCGACCATGCCGACGTGAGTTGTTTTTAACTCTTAACTTATTACTTTGATGAAGGCGTCGCCAAACATAGGTGTCGAAATATTAGTTTGTGTTTTTTGCTGCAAGTGTCTCTGGCTTCACATTTCTTACTTTTTTTTTATTTTGGGATTTGTGGTATTTTATAGAGCCGGACGCTAAATATCAATACGCTAGTAAGAATATAAATACGGGCGTTTGTTTATTAAAATATTTAAGAACTAAGGTTTTATTTTAGGTCAGTGATGAAGCAAATTTCCTATGGTGTGCGCGCCAATACAGGCACACAATAAATCTTAACAGCATGGTTGTTACCGCGGTCACATATTGTTGTCACAGATCTTCCAAGACCTCTCATCATCGTGGGGGAGGCAACCAGATTGGATACGGGCTCCCTAAAAACAAACAACAACAACCAACCCGAATAGAAGATAGGCATACCGCGACAATAACGGACGTAATGGAAACTCATGGACACCCGCTAAGTTCACATTGGCAGATTCCATTGTCAGAAAAATCATTATTTACTAATAGTTATTGGTTAAAAACTATTGGTTATCGATTTTTAAACCACGGCTGCGATGATTTGGCCGCGAGACATGCAAATCATCGCAGCCGTGGTTTAAAAATCGATAACCAATAGTTCTTAATAAATAACATATTTATATCAAGGTTGGGACGTCATGCTTACTCGTATTTAATTAAAACGTGTTTGTGTTTTGTGAAAAATTTCTCGAAAAGACTGAAGGTCATTCCATTTTAGTTTACTGAGGGTGGAGTGGTTGGTAGACCGACGAGTCGTTTGCGTCCGTTTGTGGGGGAGTGGGCAGGAAGGATACGCAGCGTCGTTTCGCCGTATTTCACGCTAGCCAGGTCGCTTGTGTTTTCGAAGCTGTTTGGAGTGATAGAACTTCGATAAAAGGCTGCAGGGATAGAATGACATTCTGGGAAGGTATGTAATTCATTTTGAGCGTTTGTAGTTTGAGAATTGTTTAAAAACTAGGTACTAGGGTAGCGGTATGAATGAAGGTCATTGCATTTTAGTTTGTGGAGGGAAGGGGAGGGGGGAGTTAACGCAGCGTGAATGGCGTAGATATTGGCCAGACGTATAAGATTTTGTAGGGATGGGATTTCATTCCTTTTAAGTAATTAAGCTTTGTGCGTTTTTATTGCGTTACGTTTTGTTTTTTTTTAACGATGTATTTGGTCGTTGGTGTGTGTTCCCGGTCGCGTGATCCGGAAGTGTCAAAAGTGTGGGTTATTGGCAAAAGTGTGAGGTTACTTGATAACACACACTTTTTGCGATGACGCACACTTCCGGTGTTGGTTAACGGGATTTAACCAACGGAAATTTAGCATGGCGTTGAGTTAGCGTGACGTCACAGCTGTGGTATAAATTCCGTTGTTGTCTCGTTTTGCTTTCGGGGGTCTGTGCCTGTCCAGGTGGGAGACGGCCACAACCGGTAGGGTTTTGTATGACCTTCATCCAGGGTCGTAAGGCGAGCAAGACGTCCGCCTTCCTGGGGGGCGCCACGCCGAATTCCTGCTAACCGTGTAACCGTGGAAGTGGATGGTAAAGCACAAATATAGTATTTTTTTTAACTGATACGTGTTGCATCAAAGTTCACAACGCTGTAAGAGAGAGACGTGCTTGCTTGGACTTGGTTTACTGCTCCCTGCACAATTTCCGGATGTTTTGTTAGCCGATTATTTGTTTTTCCTTGAATGATCAGAAAACCAAAAAACTGAAATTAAAAAAAAAAAAAATTTTTATAGAAAGGCACTTCAGTATACTTGCTTCTTGCTTCTTCTTAAAGATATGCTTGCACCCGAAAAATACGAAAACGGGAGAAAAAAACTGTTTTTTATTCCGGTTGAATTAGTTATACTGAAATGTTTATTTTCAGGTTGTTCTTGCGAAATATATTACTCTCATTTCTTTATCACCTTATTTGAGGTTTTTTGATCAGTTGAAAAGCACAAATTAATACGGAATCCCATTAGTTCAATAAAAAAAACACTATTTTTTTTATTTGATAAAGTTCATTGTCTTCAACTGCTTTGAATACCTAGTACAGGTCTGTCTCATTTACTACAAGTAGTTACTGTTTAGTTATGTAAGCCTCAATATAATCTCCGTTAATTTTTTCCTGATATAGGTAGTCGGTGGAAGGGGGAGGGGGTGGGCTGCGCACAGTTGGCTACGGGCCCTGCCTTCACCCCACGATTGCGGTGCCAGATTT
This sequence comes from Lithobius niger, assembly GCA_023313725.1. Lineage (NCBI taxonomy): Eukaryota > Metazoa > Arthropoda > Chilopoda > Lithobiomorpha > Lithobiidae > Lithobius > Lithobius niger. The sequence goes on along the minus strand of JAHWFP010115853.1, from coordinate 10,390 downwards.
TCTAGGGGGGGGGGGCTGCCGAGAAGGTATAAGCGTCTCCTTTCTTGGTTGCCCACGGGCCATTTATTTAAGCGTCATGTTGTGCATCTTATTAAGTTTCGCCTATAGTTAGTCATGGTTGTTCGATGTGTACTCCCTTAGTTACAAGGCATATATCCATACGATGATCAAATTACTGCCAAACAGTTTGGCATATCCTCGTCAATTACGGCAATTGCTGTTGTTATCCGTTGCTTAAGTTATTGTAGGTTGGTTGGAAGGGGAGGAATAAACATCTTATTTTTGACATATCCCCCTAAAAAAAGTCACATGGTGTTAGATCAGGGCTCCTAGGATGTGTGCAGGGGAAGTTTCTAGCACACAAAACACCTTCTCTGCAGAATTTGCAGCCATCTTGCAGAACTAATCAGGTGACGTTCACGTGACGCAAGTTCAAAAACAACCACCGCACTGCGAAACTTAATGGGTTGCAGAACGTGACGGTCAAAACCGTTTATCAATAATTGTGTAGTTTTCGTTTAACAAACGCTTCAAACTGTCTAATTCTTTCGTAATCACCCTGTATTTCTGATGAAATAAAGCGATGGAAAAGTAAAAGAAAAATAAAACTGATATCATATCAAAAACCAAAAGTTGTAAAATTGCCGCCAAGCTCAGACAGTTCCGCTTTTCAAAGGAGTGATATTAACGGATCACAACATTCGTCAAGAGAATCTCACCGACTCACACCTCAGACGTTAACGGAAATCTTACACACTTGCTCCCAACAGTTACGTAGTAATGGTTAAGTTATTCATTTAACCTTTCAACTGAGTACTGGGTGGGAATAACTTGACGAATTGAGCCCTAGCCCTGAAATGTGAGTGAGTGAGTGAGAGCGTAGCTCAACTATTGTGTCAGGGCGCAGGCCAGGGCGCAGGCCGCCTGGTCATCTATGGGGTCGAGTAGCCCGCCGTAACTCTAGATGAGGATGATGATGTGCTGGCAATGAGAGGGATAATTTAGCTGGAGAAATTCAAGCGGAACCCGAAGTGCCAAACTCTTGGTCAAGACATAAGTCATTAAACAACATTGCTGTGCAACTACAATATCCTCTATACAAGTGAATGCTGATGATCGTTGCCGTTCTTGGCGCGACACTCTAGCGTGTGTCTTTCTGTCTTGATAGTCACAGGGGTATTCTGTAACGCTGTGTGTCTGCTTAGACTAAGAGGCGTATTCCAGAAATCCACTCAAGTATGGGTGAGGCTAAACGTGAGTGTAAGGGTCAAAACGCATCGACGGAAATTCCCTCAGATGTTAGGACACTCACATTCGCTTTTATGGCTGCACTGAAACTGTTGACGCTTGCCTCATATGTTAGCACTCACATTTGCCCTCTCACACTCACACTTGAGTGGATTTCTGGAATACGGCTGTAAGACACACGCTAGTATGTCGCCCGCCAAGATGCAACGATAACATAACGTACGTCCTAGTGAGCATGGCGACCACTTGACACTTGTGTCTTTTACAGCCAAGGCAGTTTTGATGTTTTTAGGGATCTGAGGATGAAACTTCTTTTGATCGGGAGACTTTGACCGCCTGACAACATAAAAGCACTATTAGTGACACAGCCGAACGTGAATAAAAAAAAAAAAAAAAAAAGCCTGAATAACGTTGATATTTACATACTCTCTAGCTAGCTAATTTCGCGAAAAGGGGAAACATAAATTCAAAGTTGCCTATCTGTCTCGATACTATTTAAGGGCAGAGATACAAGTTGTTGTTGTTGTTTTTGCCTCATGCTCATGTCGGTTGTGGCGTGTCAAAGATCTTGGGTTTTCCGTTTAGATTTCTCCAGCTAAATTATCCCTCTCATCGTAGTGGTGCATTAAACCCAGTGTGGATTCACGCTCCCTCCAAAACCCACAACTAACTAACTACTACTAAAGGCCAAAGATCCAAGCTACCCCATCCGGTTTACTCAATTCACTACTAAATAAAAAAATTAAAGCTCAGTTTATTGATTTGATTTCAAGTTTAGCCTGCAAGTTTTATTTTTTTTATTTTTTATTATTTATTGTCTGGTGGTGGTGAACTGAGTGTTGGGATCAGGGAGGCCGGCGGGTGGGCCGTAAAATGTTTTTTTTTGAGGGGGAGGGGGTCATGGCCCACAGGTCCAAGAGCTCCGCGTCGAAACCCACTGCGAGGTAAATCTCTTTGTGGTTTTGCCGAAACCTTAAGTGCCACGAATGAAACTCCGTAGAACCCCTACACGAGGAGGCACCCTCGTTTTCTGCAAATAATTTCTAAATTATCTGCAAATATGGCGAATGGCATTATATTGCATAAGATTGCCCTAGAAACGTCTCGGGGCCCTAGAGGAAGGTTGGGGGGGGGGGGGAAAGGCGGGGACACTTGCCAGAGAAAGGTGTATCTCCTATAAGGTTCATGGATAGACTGTATTTGTTTTTTAATGCGTTAAGAACATACCTAAAGAAAATACTCTTCCTTATAGGGAGTTTCTTTTCAACAACAGTGTATTTTGTTTATTATGCACTGACACATTTAAGCGTGTAATAATTACGCATGTTGCTAACTACATGTGGATTATGTAAAACGGACCCCCCAAAACAAAGCTTGTTAAGGACTGAAGTCGTGATATCAAACGCCAAGCTCTTTCATCAAGTCAGTCTCACGAAGTAATAGTTCAAAGGTTAAATGAAAAATACGAAAATTGCTATACAGCGCAATTTTCCGATATTTTATTTAACGTTTGAAGTTTTAGTCGGTGGGATTAAGAGCTTAGCACTTGACATCACGACTTAAAACGTGAAACGGTCGAAAATCTTGGCGGAAATCCTTTACAAACGGAAGCTTTTCTTATGCCTTTTCAGTTTCAGTATAGATTATTTCCGGCTGGACTAATTAAAAAATAGCATTTCGCATCCGTTACCAGGAATTCTTTTCCTGTTTTCGCATCGAATTTGAGTTCTGTTTTATTTTTAAAATTGTATCTTAAGGTTACCAACTCCTTCCTGTTTTCAAAACGAATTGGATTTTTTCGGTCATTTTAAAGATTTTCTTTGTGTCAGTGAGATAATAAACAACAGTTTCGGTTTTTTTCGGCTTACTGTGGGTATCTTATGAAGTTAAGTTAAAAAAAAAAAGGACTCTATCGTTTGGTATATTTGAGATTTTGAGATATTTTGAAACTTGTGTTTGTGCCAGTCACTTGAAAAAAAAATCACTTAGGCACAGTGCCATTTCATACCCCCCTACCAATTTTCAACAACCGAGGTTGAACAGTCTATCTGCAATCTTGTTCTGTATCAACTCATAGCACATCCACATCAACCTCGGTTGTTGAAAATTGCCAGGTGGGTATGAAATGGCACTGTGGTCAAGTGTTTTTTTTTTTTTTTCAAGTGACTGGCACAAACACTAGCTTAAAAATAAAAAAATCTCCAACTCGTTAATAAAACGGGAAAAGAATTCCTGGTAATGTCGACAAGTTCCCATTTGTGTGGAACACGAGCCATGACTTAAACTATGAGTCATGGCTCTTTAAACCACCTTTGAACAGAGAGTCAGGCATGATTCATGATGGCAGAATAACTTTTGATGTAAGGGAAGGGATGTAGGGCAGTTCGAATCAGCACGTCCGCGCCTTTCATGACGTTAACACGCGCAACATTTAAAATACCCCACGGTGCAACTAGAAAGTGGTGTTAAAGAACTGTTCACCGGATGATACTAAAAAAAAAAAAAAAAAAAAATACAAAAAAAAAAAAACATGAATTGGGAGGGGCAGTAGCTACGGTGATTTTAGAAAATTTGACTGCGGAAAGTTTCATTTTTGAGGTCCAAAAATGACTTTTTCCTGGTCTATTTTTTTGAGTGTGACCGTCAAGGGGGGTGGGAGGGGGGGGGGAGACTTTGACAGGCCCAAAAAATATGCTCTCAGAAGGGTTAAAAAAATCCATGACCTCCCCCGAATTTTCTCCGGCCTCCCGGAGATGACATAACTCGGGTTCCCAAAATCCATTTTTTGTTCTACATGTGAAGCATATGTTCGCATCTCTAGTAATCATCAATACATCGAAGATTACAGTTAATTGAACTGAAAATAGATAACCAGTTCGTAGTAACGGAATTTCACGGAAATTGTTAAAATGTTCAGCTCTTGTTCATAGTTTAGCTCTTTCGTAGTTTAGCGTCTTGTTCAAGTTTAGCTCTTGTTCAGACTTTAGACCCCGTTCATTGGATTTCTTCCTAATTTTATCAAAATGGGCGAATATTACTGCACGATGAATTTTTATTTCTTATCTAACTGTTTTTTTTTTTTTCATTTTTTCTTGTATAGGTATCGACCAATCAGGAATTTTATTTTCTGGAGGCAATCCTACGATAGACATCAGTGCTCCAAATGCTGCAGATGTCGCACTCCAGATGCACAAAAACGTCAACACTACAATACAACATTACTACAATACAGCGGATAACTCAGCAGAAATGCAAGGTGATAACTCGCCTACCAAAAAATATAATAATATGATAACAAATGAAATCTCTTTGGAATTTTTAACATAGGTGTCAAAAGGGGCAGAAATAAATATTTTAGATTGGTTCGAAATCTAAGTTCGAATTAATGCTACGTTCGAATTCACAGGCCGCAAAAAGTAATAAGATAACAAAAAAGTAGCCCATTAACGAATGACAACTACTGAATAACTAGGGAGGCTGTTCTAATTACACAGTGATACAATCCTAACGTTAAGAATTAAGAACGGAAAAGCCAAAGGCTCAACAAGAGTTAAATGAATACAGATGCAAACCTATTTACGTTGCCTTTTGGACTTATATGTCAGACAGCCTGAGAGGGGAATCGAGCTGGCAGGCATAGGCCTATAAATTCTTCTTTTCTAGGAAAGTTCGCATTACAAGAAGAATAGCTATAAATTGCATGTAATGTATATTTCGTTTGGGCAATAAAAACCAAAAGTAACCAGGTAGGCTACCCCTGGTATTTTGATGTTTTCGGTTTAGACTTGTTGTTTTTTGAAGACGTTTATACAGCACTCTCTCTAGAGACTGAAACATTTGTCCTAGAAAGCTAGTTCTGAGCTCATTTTAATGTGACGTTTTTGCTAATGTGCCCTTTTAGTCTTTTCCACAGCCGAAACGGCTGGGCAGACTACAGCAACGAATTTGTCCATCCGCCCGTCACCTTTCATAACTCTTGAACGGTACCAGATAGAGACAAACTGTTTTCACCATTAGAGTCAGCTCCCAAAAATTAGTTTAAAAAAACGGCAAATTAACATAGCTAATGGGCTTTCTCGACGCAATTCAGTGAAATAATAACATTTGATCGTCGCAATTAATCACTACAGAAAGACATGCAACTGTAAAAAAAAAAAGGATTTCGTTACCCACATACATTAGCTTCATTTAAAATAGTCTCGACTCCATGTTGCATGTAAAAAAAGTCTAGTCTGTAACCCAATTCTCTGTTATCTGCTACGTACGAAATTAAAATTAGCAGGTAAAAATTAGTCCTAAAAGCTGACAATTACGCCTAAAATCTAAAACTAGGCCTAAAAACTCACACCTAAAATCTAAACCTAGGCCTAAAAGCTAACGCTTTTTTAACCGGTTACTACGTTTTGATTTCTACGTTTTGATTATAGAATAGAGATTGCTGTTGCAGTGAATGATAGAGGTGTGCGTTTCGAAATTTACGAAAGTGGCGGAAGCGGTGGAAGTGGCAAAAACCGATAATTTGGTCGGTTTGCTTTGGTAATTGCTCATGATAAAAAGTACAACTTATGCATAACCAAAACGTCGACGTTTTCAATGCTGAAAATTTGCGAATTTTCAATTGATTTTACTAACAGAATTCTTCAGGCGATGGTCTGGAGAACTGCTCGAACTTTTACTCCTCTCCTTCCAACGAACTTTTCATTTGCTCACAGTTGAATGTCCTACAAGACGTGCTGCCTCACAGTGGGCCTTTGGTCAGCATTCCTGCTTGTCGTGGATGCTTTCATGCTCACTGTCACTGCGACTCTAGGTGCTCTCTTCCAAAGTTGACTTTTTTGGAAGAAACTCGTGCCAATTGATGTCAAATTTCTCACTCAGTTCAGGTGTCACGATTTTCACTATCTGTTTGAATGCCGGTTCCTTCATTAGTGGCACATCTCTTTCTTGGCAATGTTGTATTGCCACCGATTCCAATGCCCGGAGGTGTGCCTCCTTGTTGGTGTTGGCCTTTAGCGTGACTTTCGTCTCAGGCCAGTTGTTGTTGTGCTTGGTTCTAAGCCCACGAAAGGGCTATAGCGTTCTTCTTGGCATTTCCTTCCATGGTGGTTTGCACATACTCCATGACCCTCTACGAATTGTTCACCTATGTAGCCTTGTGGGCACTGAGCACATAGGATCCAGTAAACTGCCCTGGTGAAAGTGTAGAGAAGACCGGTTGTGACCAGGTAGTCGCTTCAGCCGCTTGTTTCTAATAGTAATTTCAATTGTTTGTGGCATTCCGGAGTTACTAGGCTCTGAACGATCAGTTATATTGTAATGTATTGTTTTAAACAGTGTTGTTATATGACCAACAATGCCGTTCGGGTAACGTTTTTGGATATAAGTCTGTACACCGTTCCCTACGGACGCTGTCAATTGTAAAATATTCAAAGCAAACGTGTAAAGCTATATACTTGGAAATGAAAAGAAAAAAAACAAAAATGCAAGAAGAAACTAATGGCCTAACCAGAAGTCATCAATCAATCAACAACTAGCAACGATAACAGAGTACAATAACGGAACCTTAGAAAAGTATATATTTATACGTTTAAAGGAGTGTATTTTCACGAAACAAAAGAAAATATAATATGCTACGTTAAAACGAAACAAAACAATCTGAACTCAGCTAAAGAAAAGCCAACTAATGAATACAAGTGTGAAACTGTAGCCAAACCAAAATTTACACCAGTGAGATCTCACACCTGTCTTTTCTCGAAGAATAACGTGGTATGCCAAAGTATCACGAACTAGAATACAAAAACGAACTCGTTTGCTGTTAACGGCAATGTTTACGAAAGTCAAAACAGTTAGAATACAAATAGGTTTTCCTGTAAGGTTTGAGATAACAAAATGTTGCTGAAGTGTTAAGTCCACGTGAAAACTTGCTGCTGTCCTCAACCATTGCAATCACCAAAACATAGTGTTTCAAATGGTCTTTACAGTTTCTGCGTTTTAACTCGATAGGTAAGTAATGATTGGTGTCTGTCAACAGGATCAAGGAAAAACGATGGAAAAAGTAGTTGTCACATAGAGCTGGGCCGTTATAAGAACGAACGGTGGAGTCCAACTGTGAGCCCACATTAGGGAGGGAAGGTGGAAAGCCAGTATGGTAATGAAAGTAGTATTACACCTTTTCCATTCACCAGCTTTCTACCTGCCCACCCTAATATGGGATCAGGGTTGGTTTCTCCCGTTCGTTCTTATAACGGTCCGACTCTATCATCAATCGGACGAACCGAAAGGAGATGACTTGACTGAGTATTGAAAAATTAATAATATGAAAAGATAGGGATTAGATGAGATGCGAGTGACTATGTGTGAATCTGATTCTCGTTAACGCCAAGCTACATGGCTTAAAATATGATCAATACAAGAAAAATATTGCTGAATAATGTAAGCAAATACATAACAAAACCGTCTTTGTTATTATTTATTTACTACTAGAGGACGCCCGTGCTTTGCACGGGGCCGGTCACATTTCCCGGGACACATGTCCCGGGACATTTTCCCGGCACGCTTCCCGACGACTTGTCAGATTGATCGACCCCTCATGCCTGGCTCCTTTTTGGCTGCAGGTAGAGCGGGAGAATGTATTTTCAATGCGGGCGCGAGGAGGGGAGAAGTGGTTTTCCTTTAGGCTTTCCTTTAGGCTTTCCTTTTAGCCGGCGTCCGATATTATTATAAAGATTATTTCTGTGTTTAGGCATGAAAATATTTGAAGAGTTGGGCACTAATTTAATCTGCATTGTATAGAAACCTGACGTAATAATACATTAACCAACTGTTGGTTCCCCCTTTCTAATAATTACAATGTTTGTGTCTGGGTGGTTGCCATGTTGAGGACAGCAGGAACATCAGCAACATTGTGGTATTTGAACCTTCCAGGAAAGCTTATTCGTGTTCCTTTGCTGTTTTAGCTTTGAGTCAGTTAACCCTTACCTTAACATCAAACGAGTTCGTTTTTGTTTTCAAATTATATATAATAGTCCGTGTCTGTACCGTTTGTGTGAGCATTGAGATTGATCGAGAGAACAGGCAGGTCGGATGAAGTATGACTTTCAAGAAGCATGGTTTCAGTTAACTGCAGTGGTTTTCATGGGGAGATTTGGCCGAGCGAGCGAGGTTGAATACTTAACTTAATTTGAATTTTAGGTGGCTTTTCGTCTGTGTGTATTTGTGTGTTTGTTCTGATTTGGTTGGCATTCATGAAAAGGGAGCTTTGGCCATGAAATTCACGTGTTGGAAGATGAAATTCCTGCCTTTGATATTTTCGGAGATGATCGGGTTTTCCGTCTTACGGCTAACTAGTTTTTTTTAATGGCAGCAGTAAGGGAACCCGCTTTATAAGGCTAGTGACCTAGAGCACTGCAATAATAACGCTTGCTTCGTGTTGCATTTGTTTGCTTGCTTCGGTGATCTCCTGGCGTGTTCGCTTCGGAGTAAACTAATCTGTTTTCAAATACAATTACTCCAGAACTTTAATAAACAGACTAGGTTTATATTAAATTAATATTGTTTTAAACAATTAAAATAGTAAACAAAGTTACTTGTATGGTTTTGTATTTCGAATTACTTGCGTGGATTTTCGTAATCAAACTCTTTGATGTTTTCTGTTTTGCAGTCTCCAGACGTTTAACAGCAATGCTGCAAGCCAAGTACAGAAGACTGCAAATACCTAAACTACCTTGGTTAGGAGATTGGTACCTTCCCTTGAATGATTATTACGTCAATCTGACACTCGCCCCAAAAAACAACAAGAAAGGTCAACTGGGTGAAGAGGTCATCAAACTGCAGGACATCTTTAGCCCAATTGGTCACAGAACCCCAACCCGCATTCTTGTCGAAGGCCCTGCTGGTTATGGAAAAACTACATTAGCCCTCAAGTTGTGCTATGATTTTGGTGAAAATGAAGAAAGTTACATGAATCGCTTTGACCAAGTTATTCTTATTCGATTGAGAGATTTTGAGGGATCATTAGATGATATGATTCTGAAGAACTTCGATTTGAAAAACACGACTTCCGAAACTATCTTAAATGCCATTCAAAACAATCAAAAAAGACTGCTTTTCATCTTGGATGGCTGGGATGAGTTAAAATCATGCAACTACGATATTCTCCTTCCACTATTGAACAGCGCGATTTATCCTGAAGCAACAGTTATTGTAACATCACGTATTGGTAGCATTAAACTGGAAGAACCAACTTCGTCTTCGGCTGGCAATATGTTGGAGTGTTATGATACGAGGATACAAATCAGAGGGGTTATTGGTAACAACAAAATCCAGTTCTTAGAATGCTACTTAAAAGGATGTTCAAAAGAAAAAATCGACTCGGTGAAAGTGTTGCTCAAGACGAAGTTTGGGCTACGATTCGGTAAAGACTCTTGGCATTTCAAATTCGCCAGGAAACTGAAAAGAATATTTGGGTCAGCTTCTGCAGATGATACTTTGTTAGATTGTCCACTATTTCTTTTGCTATTGGTCACTCTGGCAATGGAAACAGACATAGAGTCTGCAGAAACGCGAACTGACCTGTACAAGGCTCTCTTCAACTTTGTAGTGCGACGAGGATGGACTAACCTGAATGGATCTAATCAGCTAGTAGATCTGTTTGAGTTCGACATGGACGACCCTCCCTATTATGTTCAACAATTACGTCAACTTGGCAAGGTAGCATATCAAGCTGTGTGCCAAAAGAAGTTTGCATTATCAAAGGAAACACTTTCCCAACACTGTGATGATGTAGAAGCTATAATTGCGTATGGATTTTTGACGCAGAATGACTCTGTTGATGGCTTACATCAGAATGAATGGTTTGAACCTGTGCATCTAAGTATTTTGGAGTTTTTAGGTGCCTATTACATATGGCTGACACTTTTGTCAAATCCTTCTCCTATTATTACAGAGCTGGCACTGGAAAGTAAGTCTTTTTCAGCTAGTAAGTCAGCAGGAAAATCATTACTTTTTACATTTCTATTCGGACTCCTCGGCAGGCAACTCCCTATTTTGTCTTCACATGTGAGTATGTTTACAGAACAGGAATTTGGACGACATTTCATAGACATGTTCCACTTGATAGGATCAGAAAGTAAACTAGACATGA
>JAHWFP010115851.1:0-19627 GCA_023313725.1 Lithobius niger | reverse complement strand
GTTTGATGAAGGTGGTACTGCTATTCCATGAGCACACTGTGATCACCTCATCCCAACGCCCATGATGCGGCTAATGCGCGAAGCTCGTGTGCTCTAACTATAGCGGGGAGATCCCCGTGATCCTGTCCGTTCAAGTATGCTCTTTTAATCACGGCCCCGATTCTAGGCACGCCCTTATCTATAATTTCACCACTGTTTGAGTCCACATCAAACAACAGTGGAGTTGGCTTGTTATGAAATTGCAGTTCTCCTTCTTATTTTCTGTTTTGGATAGGTAGAACCGCACCGCATAGCTCTTTTCGTGTTTGTCCACACTCTTTTAGAGCCTTAATTCGAACAGGCTTTGATGTCGTTCCCGGTTTGCAATTTTTTGCTCTGACATGGGCCGAAAACGTCAAAAATACCTCCGACCAGTCAGACCAGTCCGACCAGTCTTTGGCAAAACTAATATGACCCTCATCCCTGGTGAAGGCTGCCAACTCACTTTGGCGGGCTGCCGAGGCTAAAGCGACTAGGAATACAGTCTTCTGGGATAGAGATAGAATGGACGCATTTCTAGCTGGCTCCTATGGGGCGCCCATTAGACTTTGCAGCCCCAACGGCAGATTCCATGTGGGGAACAATTTCGTTTGTCTTGGTCTCCCACTGTCAAAGGCTGTCATCTGTTTGGAAACTACCACATTGGAAAACAGTCTTTGGATCCCCAACGCTCGTCAACACGAACGATAGCCCTTGGGGACAACCTTTGACAAAAAGCTCTTCAAAGAAAGCTGTCAGCATTCGTAGGTCCTGGTTGCATGGGTCGCAGTCCGACTTTACACACCACTCGAACCACTTTTTCCATTTGGCATTGTAGATACGTTGCGAGGACTCCCTCAAACACTTCGTAATCCTGGATGCCACTTCCGTCTTAAATCCCTCCCTCACCAAATTCTTCCTTAGAGTTTTCACCCTTGAAGATTCAGCATGGAAGGGTTTTGGTGCAGGGTCCTCCCCCGATGCTGGTGATTGGCAAAGGAATGGATCCGTCTTTTCCAGCTCCATCCATTCTGGGAACCATGGAGGCGCTGGCCGACAGGTGACTACTAGGATGAATTTCCCTTTGGCCACTCTCGACTTGTTGATCATTTTCCACAGAAGGTACGCATTTAGACCTTCCCAGCTGACTGACAGTGTGTCCGTTGCCCAGGCCCTCCATCCGGAAACGGGGACACAAAACATGAGAGCTGATTGTTGTAGTGCAAACAGATCCACCTACGGGGTTCCCCACTGACGAAACAGGGCTTCCAACCCTGAGGGTCCAACATCCATTCCGTAGACAGCACCTGTGAACCCCGGGACAACTCTTCCGCCCACACGTTGAGACTTCCTGCTATGTGGCGAGGAACCGGCGAGATTTCGTACCGCATGCAGATCTCAAACAGGCTGGAGGCTTCTTCCATAAGAGATTTCGAATGTGCGCCTGCACCTTTCTTCACATACGCAACAGCCGTGGCATGATGCCCATTGCATGCCCCCTCAGCCTTAGCTTCCAGGCAAGGAGGGCTCTCCAAACTGCTCTGAGCTCCAGGACGTTGACGTGCAGGACCTTCTCTTCTTCGCTCCAAATGCCTGATGCAGTTTCCCCGGCAAGGTGAGCACCCAACTGACAGGGCGGCGTCTGAAAATAGGAGCAACTCCGGAACGGGCTCGTGAATGGGCACTCCAACTTGAAGGTTTCCCTTCGCCGTCCACCACGACCAGCTCTGCCTCGGGAGGTCTCGTAGCGGAATGATGTCCACCCATCTGTTCCGCGGCTGCCCCGCTGTCTTCTGAACCAGTGGCCGCCAGTGGCCTAAGGGTACAAGTCTGGCATTGGAGTCCAAGAGTCCAATGAGCGATGCCAACTCCCTCGCCGTTACCTTGGTCCTTCTGACGAATGTCTTCACCGACGTTCTCGTCTTGACGAACCTCTCCAGTGTTGGTTTTACCACCATTTTTACAGTGTTGAACATTGCACCCAGGATCACAACACAAGTGCTTGGAACTGGTCTGGCCTTCTTGAGGTTTATACCAAGACCCAAATGTGAAAACCAGGAGCTGCACATTTCCCACTGCTGGGTCAAAAGAAAACCTTCCTTGTTTCGAACCAGCCAATCTTCCAAATAGGCGTGAGCTTTGATGTGATGTAGGTGCGGTATGCAAGCACAGGTTTCCGCATCCGGGTAAACACGTATGGAGCCGTCGCTAAGCCGAAGGGAAGAGATTTCCATTGGGACGATTTTCCCCCCGCCACAAGGCGGAACAGATGTCGAGGGGCTTGAGGGGAACGTGCAGATAGGCATCCTCGAGGTCGATCGAAATGGTATACTCTTCGTGCTGGAGTGAGTCTCGAATTGATTGGATCGATTCCATCTGGAAATGTTCCTTTGCGAGGTGTTGATTGAGTTTCCGAAGATTGAAAGAACTCGGGATCCTCCCTCCGTTCGGAATCGCCCTTGCTGGACTCCAAAAACCTGTACTGCCCCCTTCACAACCAGCAAATTGCCTCCCTTGATAAGTTCTGGGATTTCGGAACGTCCTACCAGCCAGTCTCTAGTTACAAGCCTGGTGACGAATAGCGGTGTGTATCCCTCCTCCAGAGCTCGGATGACGAAGCACACCGCGCACCTGCGGGGGACATCCTGCGGGGTCCGACGCAATCATCTTCCAATGTCCAAGATGTCTGGCAATCCTCCCCCCCTCCACCTGACGGTGAATGGGGGGGGGGGGCGCCCTGACCATGGCCAGTCACTGACGTGGAGGTCTTTTACCTCTTCCCCGGAATGATCCTCGGCCACACTGGTAACTCTCTGGTCCTTTCCCGCGTGACCAGGAGGGGGGATAGTCACGAAAGGGCGAACGCTCCTTTGACTTGTCCGCTGGCTTTTTGCTGCTACTCTTTCCCCCATATGGATCATTCCAATGTCCGGATGCTGGATGTTGGATCTTTGCATACATAGGCTTGCTTCGATAGCTTCCATGGTTCGTGCTGACCAATGTTTGGGCAGGTCGAACCTTTTCTTTGAGTTCTGGGGCCAATACAAGTAACTGTCCAATAAGCAAGTCTCCAGAACCCTGAACTGGCAAAAGTCTAAACTTGCCCACTACATCCACCGGGAACCCAGTTGCAGATTCGCGGAAAGACATTGTTCATGAGTAGACGGCATTGCCAACTTAAACTATCTTTGTGGCATGAAGACGCTCGCTTAAGAAGATGCATACATTCCCTAATTGTTTTATTTTCCATGAGCTCCGGGTTGACCAATGCCATCGCCTTCAAAGCTGGAGCTGATGCCGAGTAATAAGCCCTACTTGAGCGCTTGCTCTCAACATGACCTCGTCCTCTTCAATTGCTGAGTAGGAGTTTAAATGAACGAGGGGTGTCTTGAGAACCGAATCGATACTACACAGTTCAGTTACGTATTCGGCTTCCTTGTAGGTCCGAAACCCTTCTTATTCGGGGCGCATTTTCCGACCGATTGGAAAAACATATGTGTATGCATCAGTATTTGCAGGTAGTAAGAAACACGTGTGTCTTCTTCGGATCACGCGGTGGCAGAGGCTTAGAACATGACAGGTGTGCAACAGACCCAAGTTTTGAACCATAATCCCCTGCACATGCTGCTAACAATGCCCTGGTTCCAAGGCAAACCGGGGGGGGGGGGTTAAAAATTGGGCATAGTGGCCCCGTGCGACCGCATATAGCGGCCAATTCCCCAAAGGGGCATATTTTCACCCCCCACTCAGCCTACGGACCCAAGTAAGAGAAGATAGTCGAAGGCAAAAGGGGGGGGGGGAACCTTCCTAAAGCCCCATTTTACTAACCTCATACCACTGGCAACAAGAACGATGTTTGTGCAGGCGACACGATGGCGACACGACACGACACAATGGCGACACGACGCGACACCATGGCGACATGACACGACACGATGGCGACACGACACGACACGATGACGACACGATGGCGACACGATGACGACACGATGGCGACACGACACGACACGATGGCGACACGACCCGACACTTTTGACGCGAGGGTGTGTCCCATGCCAACCTACAGTCCGGCAACAGACGCATACATCTTGGTCTCAATCCCATGACCTACACCTTTTCCCGGTGATTTACGGCTGGGAAGAGAAAACCATTCACTAGTGTTTTCGTTCCTATTACCTACTCCTTTTCTCGGAGATTTACGGCAGGGACGATATAGCTATTTACCAGCGTTCTCGTTCCTACGACCTACACCTTTTCTCGGTGATTTACGGCTGGGAAGAGATAGCTATTTACTAGTGCTATCGTTCCTATAACCTACTCCTTTTCTCGGAGATTTACGGCAGGAACGATACAGGTGGTCTTTTTTTTTTTTTTTTTTTTTTTTAAATGGTACTCTTTTAAAAATTAAACGCTCACGCTCTTCTGGTGTTTGACGCCATAAACAAACTCATTATGTCCAGTAGTTTCGTAAATTTGTCCTCACTGGACTTTACTACTCCTACAGTTTTGCGTGATTTTTCGCTGAAGTGCTCATACGAACCGCTATTTCCCACACCGGGAGCGGCCATTTGAGTACTGTCATTTCCTGACCCGCGATTTTCCTTTCTTCGCCGAGCTCTTCACTACAGCCGCCGGACTTGATCTAGACGCAGTCTTAACATCTCCGACACGTGGCGCCTCCTGACGGCACGGCGCCTGCATAGCTGGCGACTGCATCGCAGACACGACTTGATGTCCGTCACAACAGACACATCGGTTCCTAATATCCAATGATTTTTCTTCTTCTTTGGCTAACAATGGTTGCAACAAGTGAAGCATATCAGCCATTAGGGCGCCAAACTTTTTTTTTTTTTTTTTTTTTTCGTAATTCGTTGCTCCACACAAGTGGCTTTCGCATCAAAAAATTACGTTGGCTGTGGTCTGCATCAACGCCAGCAACTCTTCAATTGAGAACGGCACCTGTCCTACTCCATCATCAAACAACTTTGCATCATCCCACACCACCACACTTTCGTGAACTTCAGCAAAGTCATTTTCGTTTGTTGACGCCATCTTATTTTCCCCTCCGGTTGACAAGCTGCAGCCGTTTCGTCATCAACCAAACCTGCCGTTGCTGCCCTGGCCCTTTGATCTGCTTTCTGATCCGATTTCTTCCACGTATGCAAAATGTCCTTCATAGTTGAACGATGATGCAAATCGCACAGTTCACATACTTTGGTGACGAAGTTTCAGGGCCTGCACTCACGGCAAAGAGGGTGAAAATCTCTTGACTGTTTCTTGCAGCTACACGCATCAAATTTCTTCGAATTGAGTCTCCCACGTAATAGATCGTTTGATTCTTCTATCGTGGTCATAATTCTGCCCAGAAAAGTTGATAACTTTGCTTCCAACCAAGAAAACAAAGGCAGCGATGCCAAACACGTCCTACCCTAACAACGTGCTCAAAATGTGATGAGGGGAACAAACAAGAGGGCGGCCTCCTAGTTAGGAGTAGCAGCGCCCCTGGCGGGAGAGGAGAGAAAGTTTGGATACAAGCTAAAAAAAGGGAGTT
This sequence comes from Lithobius niger, assembly GCA_023313725.1. NCBI lineage: Eukaryota > Metazoa > Arthropoda > Chilopoda > Lithobiomorpha > Lithobiidae > Lithobius > Lithobius niger. Next base: position 14,058 of record JAHWFP010115851.1, on the reverse strand, counting down.
TTTTAGTTGATAAATGAGCAGTGATAGCGTAAAATGATGATTTTAAGCATAATTACTGAAGTAAGTATTTGCAGGTAGTAAGAAACAACATGGCGCTGGCAATCTTAGCTTAAGCCGGACCACATTGAACTCCAATGTGGGCCGGCTTAAGCTACGATTACGACGCCATGTTGTTTCTCCTTCTGCGGTCCTTGTCAAGCAGTGAAGTGTATTTGCACTGGTAACCACCATCACAATTTCTGAGATTACTGATTCTGTTAAGAGTTTACTGAGTGAGCTATAAACACATGAAAATTAAGACTTAAAAAAATCTTCCTAAGGTAGTGTGGTGTTGTCATAGAGGCACCACAATGGGTACTGCCATACATAGGAGTCTGACAAGTATTGTATACCAAAGGTCATGTGACACTGCTTGTCACATGACACAACCAAGCTTATAAATTGTAATGCACACAGCAATAAATGTCCAGTTTGTGTTAGCCTACGAATGTGTAAGTTTCTCTCTCTACAATGGCTAAGGTAGAATCCACATTGTGTTCCTGCACCACTGAATACATCACAGATGGCGAAGAGGTGGACCTTAGTACATTTTAACTTAAAATTAAATCTAGCTTGTTACCCATGCCTACAACTACAGTTCGTGTGCTCCAGATTTGTGGTGAGTAAGCAATTTCTTTTATTTTGGCAATGAAATTAGTGCTCTGTACGGGTTTTCATAAAGAGGTTAAGTTATTTGGGTTTTGGAACTTCTGTGGTACCTTTTTGATATAGTTAAAATCAGCACCTTATAACTAGAACTGGAGAGAGCAATTAGATTTGTGACAGTTAATTGCTACAATAGCTGTGGCTAATGCTACGCGTTGGTGCAACCACACCATAGATACTATACAATGCAAGAGTTGTATTAAAAACGCAGCTCAATTAACTCTCGCAAATTTATTACTGCCATGCTCTTATTCAGGCTGGTTCTGTTGGCTTTATTTTTAACACCAAAGTGTTTATACTTAAGCATTTGAATTTTGGTCGGTGCATGTTGCACAGGCCTTCAACAGTTAAAAATGTATAAATTCCTAGTTAATTTAATTTTGAATTGTAGGGGTTCAAATTAAAACTTAGGTAGGCTACTAGTAAAAGTTTGGCTTAGTAGATAAGTAACTTACTGTAGTCTCGAGTGACTTCGAGCTTAATTACTATAAATTAAGTCGAATTGTAGCGTTTAATTTAATAAATTATGGCTTTGTGTAGGCTTATGCTGTGAGACAGGTAAAGTTGTTAAAACACCTGTAGTTGATACAAAAGCGGTTGATTCCAACCTTAATGTTCAATCAAGTTTAAGTGACGATACTGAAACCGATTCTGAAATGGCGGGAAAAGCAGCACAATTGTATGCCGAGTTCGACTCAAAATTAACACGTGAGAAAAGTATTCAACTAGAATTAGTTATTTTTCGCGGTAGGAAAGTAGCCACAGCTAACCAGATAGATGTTTTAATGGCGTCTGCAGGCTTAAAAATGTTTGACAGGATTATGAATATTATTTCACCTGCGTTAGCAAACTCAATGACACACAATGTCTTAGTTAAAACCATTCTTGACATTGTGGAACCTTTACCTTACCTTCTGTTGCATCTGAGCGAGTCAAAAGCAGACGAGAGTATTAATGATTACCTTTCAGCATTAAAAATTCTCACTAAATACAAGATTATAGATATTAATGGGGAAATGGCTCCGTGAATCCTTGGTGCACAGCAAACTGCAATTTAAATTGGCTGAAATAGGAATCTGTGGAACACTGTTGGCTTGGATCGCTGATTTCCTTTCTGGGCGAACGCAGCGGGTCCTGGTTGCGCAAGCTTTCTCGTCATCACTCCCTACCATCAGAGGGGTTCCTCAGGGATCCGTACTTGGACCCTTGCTTTTTGTCATTTTTCTAAATGACTTAACAACTGCTCATACTGACAAACCAAAAGTCAAATTCGCCGATGATCTGAAGATTCGTGATGAGGTTTTGGATGAAACTGGCTCCAAATTCCTTTCTTCCCAGATTGGACAGAACTTAAAACATTCGTACTATCTGGCTAATTGCAAGCTGAATTCGGTGCAATACATTAAAGATCTGGGCATCAATTTCAACTTTGACCTTAAGTCATCCATCCACTGTAGGCTGATAACTACTTCAGCCTTTGCCAGACTTGCAATTGTTAAGAGGTGTTTTGTGTCCTCGAATAGGCATACGTTGGTTTGGGCTTTCAAGGTATATGAGCGACCACTGCTGGAGTATGAGAGTCCGGTGTGGTCGCCTTACCTCCTTCCGGACATTGGTAAGTTAGAATCTGTCCAACGGTATTTTACGCGTTCATTGCGTGGCCTGTGCAACAGTTCTCCTGGCCAACGTCTGAGGTTACTTGGTCTCGAACCACTTGAGTTGAGGCGCCTGAAGGCCGACCTGATGTTGACATTTAAAGTTCTTCATGGTCTGTTGCCTGTGGAATTGCCTTTTTTTTTTACTTCTGCACTACGGATATTACTAGGGACCACTCTATGAAACTGAGGGTTCCCAAGTGCAACTTGGACTGTCGTAAATTTATTTTGCAAGTCGGGTAGTAGCTCCTTGGAATTCCCTCTCCGAGGCTGCAGTCTCAACTCCATCTCTGAGTGTCTTTTGGCGAGAGTTGAATTGTACTGACCTCTCGAGTTTTCTGAAAAGATCTTATCTGTGATGCCGCATTGCACTTTAATGGGACCAGTATCAGAGGATTCCCCCGCAACCCTTCTGGATCCTTCCACCCTAAATGGGGGAAAACCGTTATTATTATAAATGATTAGAGACAGGCTAATTGGTGGAATTCGTTCAGAACGAATACAAAGGGAGCTTTTAAAGCAAACTTTAGAATTAAAGGCAACAACTTCCCTAATCCTCTCACTCGAGTCAGCTGAATGAGATCAAGTAGAAATTCGGGGTACAACAAAGGCCGTAATAATGACTGAGAATACTGACTGATCTGTAAAGGACAGTCAGAAAAATACTTTCTATGCCATTCAGTTTGATTATTGTAGCATCTGCCCCGGAATCGAGTTCCATTGGGAGCTCAACCTCATTGAGGCAGACTGGCAAAATCCACTTAAGGATTTTTAAGGTATTTAAGACCATAACAATCCTATTGGTTGAAACAGGAATTGAACTTTGGTCAAGTGCGTTACATATTACCACTGTGTTATTTTGCAGACAATAGTCATGTTCTGACTCATAATCATTTTCTGAACCGGATTCAGAATTACTAGGTCCCAGTTCTGCTTCACTGTCCATTTCTTGAACTACACGGTGCACCTTTTAGTGGTAACTATACTTCTGTTTAGGTTTAGCCTTTGGCCTAGAATTTGAACTATGACTGGATTTAGAGCATTCTACAGTTTTTGAGGACTTACTACTGTTACTGGCTTTCCTACAGACTATTTTTAGGTGCCCTATGGGTGTGACAACATCCACAAATGTAGTCTTTGTATTTGCAACGGGTTTTAGTGTGACCCGAGCGTAAATCCTTAGCGGATTTGTATCTAGTTTGAGCATTGTTTGATTTCATCACTAAGAAATCAAATAAGGCTCAAACTAGATACAAATCCGCTAAGGATTTAACATGCTTCTGCTGCGGACGCTCGGGTCACACTAAAACCCGTTGCAAATACAAAGACTACATTTATGGACGTTGTCACATCCAAGAGCATCTAAAAATAGTCTGTAGGAAAGCCAGTAACAGTAGTAAGTCCTCAAAAACTGTAGAATACTCTAAATCCAGTCATAGTTCAAATTCTAGACCAAAGGCTAAACCTAAACAGAAGTATAGTTACCACAAAAAGGTGCACCATGTAGTCCAAGAAACGGACAGTGAAGCAGAACTGGAACCTAGTAATTTTGAATCCGGTTCAAAAAATGATTATGAGTCAGAAGATGACTATTGTCTGCAAAATAACACAGTGGTAATCTGAAACATACTTGACCAAAGTTCATTTCCTGCTTCAACCAATAAGATTGTTATAGTCTTAAATTCCTTAAAAATCCATAAGTGGATTTTGCCAGTCTGCCTCAATGGGGTTAAGCTCCATATGGAACTCGATTCCGGGGCAGATGCTACAATAATACTAATTGAATGGCATAGAAAGTATTTTTCTGACTGTCCTTTACAGCCCAGTCAGTTTTCTATCCGTTCATACACTGAGCGGACAATATATACAGTGAACCTTAAAGTTACTATTAAGGGTCAAACTGAAAACTTGACTGCTTTGGTTTCTAAACAGTACAAACCAGCCTAACTGGGAAATGATTGGCAATCAATCTTTAGTAGACATGAATCCTTATTACGATTTACAAACTAAAGTAAAGAGTATCAAAAAAGTTAAAACAAAGATTAAACCTGCAAATACTTCTGAAATTGTAAGGGTTTTCCTGAGCTCTTCAGTCCTGGTATGAGACAATTCAAGGGTTATAAAGCTAAGATTCAGCTTAAGGCTGACACTAAACCTGTGTATTGCCGTGTCTGCCCCGTTCCTTTGGCACTTAAAGAGAAAGTTAACCAGGAGATCAGGCGCCTAATGAACTTTTGGAATCCTGGAACCTGTGAAAACAGAAAGGGCGAACCCTATAGTGGTGGTGCATAAACCAGGGGGAGAAATCCGTGTATTCGGAGATTACAAAACCTCTGCAAACCCCCAGGAGGATTATGGAGGCCGACCATTATCCAGTTCCCACAACAGCCCAATTATTTAGTGAACTTGCAGGGAGTGACACCTTTAGTGACACCTTTAGTATGATCAATCTTAGGGATACTTTTTTTACAAGTAGAGCTGGACCTTGAATCACAAGCTGCTTTGACGATTAACACCCCGTAGGACTTTTTCAGTGGTCGCGTGTACCTCTAGTCTAGTCCTGGAATTTTTCAGAGGGGCCTGACTAAAATAACCAGTAAAATCCCAAAATGTCTGACATTTTATGATGACTTTCTCGTAAGTGGACAAGGGGCAAAGCATGACGAATCCTTAAACCAGCTTTTGACTGCTTTACAAGATGGGGGGGGGCCACGCTTTGGATCGGTAAGTGCAAGCCGTCACGCCCTGAACTTAAGTACCTTGGGCACATGATAAATGAAGAAGGCTTGCACGCCCTTCCTGAGGTTATTGAAGCTTAAACAAAAGCACCAAATCCAACTTGCATTCCAGAGCTACAAAGCTTCCTTGGATTTGTTAATCATTACTAAATATTTGTCTTACCTAGCTCATATTCTGGCTCCTATCACCCGGTTATTAAGATCTAAAGTTAAGTGTTCATGGGGAACAGAGTGTGAGCAGGCTTTTAACAAACAGCTATTTCTGAATTCAAACGTTTTGGTACAAAAGTTAAAACTAGTTTGTGACGGCTCGCCCTATGGAATTGGGGGTCTGTTAAATGCATGTCATGCCAAATGGCAAATCGCTACCCATTGCTTTTGCTTCGCGCAAATTAACAGCTGCGGAGCAGGGGTAGTCATTCGACAGGCAAGCACTCAGTGTAGCGTGGGGAGTAAAGCGGTTCCGTGAATATGTTTACGGCCAGAAGTTTATATTGCAGTCTGATCAAAAGGCTTTGATATGGATTTATGGTTCTAAAAAGGGTATACGACAGATGGCTGCTGCCCACATACAACGTTGGGCCGTAATGCACAATGCTTACACCTATGACTTTCAACATATACCTGGGAAAGAAAATCTAACAGCATATGCACTGTCCAGGCTTCCCCTCCCTAACACTGAGGAGTTTGAAACTGCTGAGGCACAGTATCACGTTTTGGCTTTAGAAACTATGTCAAGTTTACCAGTGTTAAACGAAACCCTAGTATTAGAAAGTAAGAAAGATAAACTTCTTTCTATGGTGTATCGATACATAAACCACGGTTGTCCTGCTGCCTGTGACATCCCTGACATGCAGCCGTACTTCACACGCCGCAACGAAATCTCTGTTGAAACTGATACTTTGTTTGGGGTTATCGAATCGTGCCGACAGCCTTGCGTAAACAAATATTGAAGGATTTGCATTCTTCCCACCTTGAAAGCTTAATGGCTTGGCGAGAGCAAAAGTATGGTGGCCTTCAAAAGACAGCAATATCGAGCATAAAGTTAAATCTTATGTTAACTGTCAAGAGTTTAAAGATACTCAAACTGCAGGACCCAAGCACACCTGGGAGTATCAGTTAAAAGCAAACGCATGATTCCATGCAGATTTCCTAAGGCCGTTTGATAATTACATGTTTTTAATTATGGTGGATGCTTACAGTAAGAGCCCATTTGTCCATAAAATGAAAACTACAACATCTGCTAAAGTAACAGATAATTTCAATAACCACATTGTCGAATACGGCTTAATGTATTCGTTAATTACAGACAACAGAGCCCAATGGACATCACAGGAATTTCAATCCTGGTTAAAAGCAAATGGAATCTGACACCTAACTGGGCCTAGACTGCCCTTGGGTAAACGGCCTCGTGGAAATTAATGCTCGTAATTTTAAACACATTTACAAGGCTGCCCGTCGGAATGGTTCGACGATCCAAGAAAGCATAAATACGTATTTATTATCAAGTATAACACTGAGTTCCACTACACAAGCTACCTCTGGCAAACTTTATTTTAATTGAGAGCTAAAATCTCGTTTGGAATTGTTGTATCCAGATCCAGTTGCTATCATAAAACGCAATCAACACAAAAAACCCAAAGCATGCAAAAACGCACGTTGCTAAAATATCAAGTAAATGATTAAGTATGGTTTCGTAACTTTAGTCAAACAACTGACAAGCTTTGGTCTAAAGGCACTATCGTTAAATTATAGGCCATCAGATATTTGTAGTACTTAGAGAAGACAATGCTGAAGTGCGAAAACACGCAAGTCATAGTTGAGCTAGATTGACTGATGATTGTGAAGATCAACAGATTAATTCGCATAATCCAGTGTCAAAAACCGTAGATTCTAGCATGAATATTCCCGGAGATAATTTCCAACTTCTCCTTAAAACCAAAAACAGTTTTTCTTTGGATGGCTAACGTCACGATCAAAATGCACCTCAATGGGCCAATCACATCGTTCTGCTGCTGCTATGCCAGTCTTGACTCCAATCAAACCTGTTAAACAGAATATCACCTGAGAATTTGAGTAAACTGTCACCAGGTGTCAGCACGTTATCGTGCGTACCACCCGAATTCGACTTAGTGGATCAAGCCAATGACGTCAGTGACCCCGTCATGTCTCATTCCAACCGTGCCTCTCAAAGAGAAATTAGCGAGACAGTTGACGCGGGACCTCCAAGAGTTGTAAGGTCGTCTCCATCAAAAGCAGTGTCTGAACCCACTGAGTTGAAAAGCAAAAAGCCTAAAGCAGTGAAGTCTCCTCCACGAGTCGCGGAAGCATGGCAGCCTCACATAGCATTGGGTGGTCCAAAACGAAATAAAAGAGCTCCGGACAAGCTCAATATTTAGCAGTAACCAATTACTTCACACTGTTCGCTAACGTCATTGTAAAAACTGTTAGTAATTTGTTAATCGTCAGCTCAATTGAGCTGCCATTTTAAACAGTAGTGATAGGCTAGCAAAATGTTTTGTCCTTAGTTATTTGTTCATGGAATAGACCGTGTGATTTTAAATTGTGCCGTGACGGCAATATGTCTTGTTTATAGTTGCTCGTGAGGAAAATGAATTCCTCGATTTTAATATGTATACTTTCTTTTATTTCATGTGAATGCTTCACGTGAGCTTTGATGCCAGTTTAAATGCTGATGGAGCATTAAGATCAGCAATACCGGCAAAATAATACCACTTCAGTCTCTGCAGCAATGATGTTGCGCTGAGCGAACATTCCTAACATAACTACGTTGCGTATATTCAGCGTCTTCCACCAAAAAAAGAAAGGAACACACTCATCAAAAATCAAAGATACAACCAAATGTCAGAATGTTACTTCCTTACAGACATTCTTAAAAAAAGTTTTGTACAGTTGCTTAATGAAAAATTGTTTTTTTCCTTGAGCTTTCAAAAATGTTTAGTTTTCTCTGTGAAAGCAGTGCACGACTTCCTAAGGATAGGCAGTGCATTAACAATAATAAATTGCTATTTTAGAAATACTCCATATTTTTTTTTCAGAGTACAAATAGAATTTTTTGTTGTTATTTTTTATTGTGGTGTCGTCATAGAGGCACCACAATGGGTAGCCATTTTAGTTCCTTTATGTTCACCCAACCTAGCTTACAATAAACAACTGCCAACTGTCTAATAATGTTAAGTATTGTAAACCATAGGTGATGTGACACTGCTTGTCACATGACACAACCAAACTTCTAAAATGTAACGCACACAGCAATAAATGTCCAGTTTGTGTTAGCCTTAAAATGTGTAAGTTTTCCTCTCTCTAGAATGGCTAAGGTAGAATACACATTAGTATTCCTGCACTACTGAATACATCACAGATGGTGGTTGTAAAAAAAACCAGTTACATCAAAAGTATTACTGATTTGATGAGTGCGTGTGGGGGGGGGGGGAAGAAAGTTAGGATACGTTTATTGCAACGAGAATTACCTGTTTTGTCTTCTCATTTTCTGATTCCACGCCTGCCTCCACCATCACACATAAAAAGATGGTCTTAGTTGAGTGTACAAATTGTGAAGCTCTACTTTTGTACTTTGATGGGAGGAGAGTATCAACAATTCGCGAAACGTCATCGTTTGAAAACTACCTTTTGCGCTGATGTTGTGAGAGGAATATCTTTTACAGTGAAAATAAGCTTGTGAAGCAGCTGGCTGGTTTTTGCCGGTCTCAGCCGGTAAAAACCATGTGTTTGCTGCTGTCCCAAAACCCAACCCAGGCCAAGATAATGCAAAAACTACCTCAAACAGTTGCTTTTTCATTTCAAAGTTATGCTTGCGAATCCTGCGATATAAGCATTTCATAAGGCATCTGAGAGCAGTGAAGGAGGCATCATGGGTTGCTTCCAGAAGACGCTTCATCAATGGTCTGTGGAAGTTTTGCTCTCCTGTTAAAACACAAAGAACATGTCACGCAAATGCAGAATAAAATGCATTACATTTTAATCGTCAACAATGTGGAAAATATCGATTTCTTACCAGTTGTAACACGCAAGAACAACTGTGTAAACAGCTGTGCCCTCTCAAGTGGACTTGGCGTTCTCGTTATTGTGAAAACTTGGCCTTCTCTGAATAATTCAGTCAACTAGTTTGGAAAAAATAAAAGTTAAATCAGTGAACACAAAATGTTCAATTTGTTTATTACGTATGGTGACATGGAGCCAAATGCTTATTTGTGGCTCCAATAATATATCAAAATTACATCAGTATACGTTTCTTCCAACAAACTTTACCCATAAAATTTGTCCTCTCCTTCATACAAATTATTATCATCATCATCATCATTTTTTCATTTTCACTCAACATTTTGAAGGTGCCACTTCATTCTTGTTTTCAGTTCATTATAGGTATTAATATCTTTTAGGGCATATGGTAGGTTATTAAATATATTTATTGAGTAAAATTCTTCCCTCATCTTGCCGAATTTATTTCTCCACAGAGGAAGTGTCAGGTATTTACTTCGTAGTTGTGACTTGTTCTTTTTATCACCAAGTTTATTTTTTAGTTTGAAATAGTTAAGTTAATTACATACAATATTAGTTGCACAATATTCGGAGGTTTTGTGTCTTCCTAACTTCTTTTGTAGGTTTCTTTTTGATTTCATAAAATAATGTAAGAAGTACTTTATTTTTAAGCTTCTGTAATCTACCAATGTGTGTTTTACTCGCGTTTCCGTAAATCTCCAGTCCATACAAGAAAACAGATTCAATCCATGCTTGGTAAACAGTTCGTTTGTTTTTGTTATTTTAACAATTGCTCTTAAGGCTGTATAATTTTGGCAATAATTGCTTAACTTTACTAATGATGGTATTTATGTGTTCTTCAAAGCTCCGTTTATTTATTATCAATTGTAATTCTTATGTATTTTGCTGTCTGTATTTTTTTTTATATTTACAAATTTCCTTTTAGTTTGTCATAAAATAGATTAATTTGTACATCTTTTTCAATAATTGTGTTTTTGTAGTAATGTCCATCTGCATGGCTTTTTCTTATAAAGACATGGTTGTTTCAGCACAATTCATGCTTTTTGTAAAGTTTTCTTGTAGTTCGTTCATTGCTTTATCATAATTAAAGTCAATGCTCCATAATCAGATGTCATCGAGCAAATAAAATTAGGTTAATGATATTATTTTCGATATCATTTATATATAATAGGAATAGAACAGGCCCTAAAACAGATCCTTGTGTACTATTAGTAGACTCTCTTAAGGGTAATTGTTTGGACCCCTTACTTTTCAAGCTAGCGACTTGATTCACTTACCTATCGATTCCTTTCGTCGTTACGGTTCCGAAAATCATAACGAAAACGTGCGTAAATGCTTATTTATTTTTGAAAAAATATATTAAAAGTCGGTAAAACGCTACTCGTTGCAAGCTAGAAGCGGCCACCATTCTACGCGGTGATACCGCAACAATAGAACCTGATTTCGACCGGAACATTGCTAAACGGAAATTTTATCTTTCCCAGTCAAATGGTGTATATCGATATTTGTGGCCAGAATTACAGATCGCAGGGGCGCGCTTCGCGCACATTATTATACACATCGAGAATTGGTGAATCAGAAAAAGTATAATATTTGTTGCGATAGCAACGGGCCTGGCAAGGACCAAGAGGTCACTAAGAGCCAGCCAGAATTACATTTACATTTATGTACATTGTACAAAAAATGGCCAAGGAATGGTGATGGTAAGAGGTTTGGGGACACGAATGCCTTACCACCAAGGTTAGACCTGCCAGGGGTCCCCGATGGCATCGCCAAACGTGCAGGACGTGGGAAGGTTGTGAAAAGTGTAAAAAGGCCAAAAAAGAAGCTGTACAATTAAAAAGTAAAATCAATGCTAAAAAATTGCAAGATATGCTACGGTGAATACTAAAAACTAAAGCACCCAGATAGTAGGATTTGTCAACACTTAATAAAATTAATAAATATATAATAATAAGTTTCATTTGTCCCCAAGAAGCAAAACGGCAAGAAACGATCATCCATTAAACCACTAACGACTTGCCGGAGATTGACGTAGTAACATCAGTACCAATGGATACATCGTCAAGATGAAGAGAACAAACTAATTTAAAAACTAATTTTAAAAACAGGCTTTCTGTGTAATAAAAATAAATCTAATAACAATGTCTAATTACAAAATTCGGGGCGGTGCAGATGAGTTCTCAAACACCGTTCATTCAACAGTCTCTTGAAGGCGTGGCGTGACGAGGCTGAGGCAATGTAGTCAGGAAGAGTTCCAAACCGAGGCATTACGTAAAGAGAAAAAAGATTTTCTACAGTTTAGATTAAACTTGGGAATAATTAGTTTTAATTTATGTCCCTTAGTTCGTGTGTCAGTGTTTATTTCAAAGAAAGGAAGATCAAGAGGTAGCATATTATGTAAGATTTTGTAAGTGAGAATTAAGTCTACGCAGTTCGAGTGAATCTAATTGTAAAAGTTCCAAACGTTGTTTGTAGGTTTTAATTTTCAATCCCGGTAGTGATTTAGTAAAACGTCTCTGAACTGACTCAATATGATCGATATCTTTTAATAAGCTTGGTGACCACACCTGGCATGTATACTCTAGGAGAGGGCGAACGTATACTTTATATGCCCAAAGTTTCGTGTTTAATTTGCCGGAGGTGAAACAGCGTTGTACAATAGACGATCGACGATTTGCCAACATAGCAATATAGTTACAGTGTGTAGAGAATTTAAGGTCTGGCTGGAACCAAATTCCCAGAACTTTGATACATGTTGTAGTTTTCATGCTTTGACGCAAGCATTTGTGAAACAAGGAAGTAGCATAGTTTGTTCCTTGTTTCACAAATGCTTGCATCATACTATTTCTGATTGTACAAATTCTCGATGTATATAATAATGCACGCCCCTACGGACAGTGTTTCAGTGTGAAATAGAAACAAAACTACTTACGAAAATGAAGGTAATTTCCGTTTAGCTTGTTACAGTATCATCACGTACAATGAGTGCCGCATCTAGCTTGCAGTGAGCTGTGTTTTAACGTGTTTTAATAATTTTTTTCAAAAATAAATAAGCGTTTGCGCAATTTTTCATTATGATTTTCGGAACCGTAGCGACAAAAGGAATTGATAGCTAGGTGAATTAAATCGCTAGCTTGAAAAGTAAGGTTTTCAAAAAATTACCCTCGTAAGTCACTATACATGTTGTTTATTCTAGTCAAGCATTTTCTATTTGCTAAGTAATCTCTAATAATATTATTTATTTTGCCCCTCAATCCAAACGATTTAATTTTTTCAATAAGTAGCGAACTAGATTGTTCAGATTGCTAACTTCGTCGTGAATTAAGAACGAAAGCTTGATACTGCTTACCGGTGTGATTGAGTACGAAGCTGAGCTCGATAGTTTCGCTTACCTGCAATCTTTTTATTTTTTATGTTCGACTTCTTTCCTTGGTTGTAAAAAGTGTTGCATTCTCTTTATGTTTGTGAATTATAAAAGGGCTCAGTTTATTTACCCTTGCTCCTTCAAAATAAGCCAGTGTCAACAAATGCTTTCAGTTTCAGCCGCTAATTTTGATCAAAATTGGCAACAAAAACTGGCAACAATGATTTGCAGCAAATGTTGGAAGGTTTATGGGTTTTCGAGTTTAGGCTAATCACAAACCATTGTAAAACAGTGAAATTAATAGCAAAACGGTTACTTCATAAGCCTTATTCATTCCTGGTGTTATATATAGATTAGCGATCCTCGTAACTTATCCTCGCTTGGATGTTTGGAGTTACCCAAATCAATTCACATTGACAATTTTTCTTTTTTCATTGTAACTAAAGCACCCACATAGTAGGATTTAATAGCGAAATTAAAACCAAAACACTGACTATACATATGCTTTATTCATTCCTAGCAATATGGATTAGCGTAGTAATTGTAGTTCGAGTTACCAAATCATGTCAACCTAACGAACCACTTTTTTTTCTTTTTTTTCAATGTAACACAGTGAAATTAATAGTGAAACTGTTATTACATATGCTTTATTAATTCCTGGTGTTATGGATTAGTGATACAATGGTAGTTCGAGTTACCTAAATCATGTCAGCCTAATGAAATTTTTTTTCTTTAACTGGCAATTACTTCACCCTAGCAATACAGGCTAGTTCCGCGATTAGGCAATCAGAATTTATAATATGAATTAAAAGAAATGCTTTACTGTATCTATTAGGAAAGTTGTTCAGATTTTAGCTGTCAGAAAGGACACATCTGTGTTGCTTATAGGTGAGTAGTTAGTGATGCCTTGCAATCGTGAACCAAAAATGAAGGGCTGTGCAATGGGTTAAGTGGATCTGCTGAACTTAAACTGCTTATCTAGTGGGAAAAACTCACCTGCTCGGGGAGGTCATCAAAACTGCAGTTTGTTGTGGCAAAAACCAAGATTTGATTCGTTTGATCAACCTTACGTAACATGTCCAAAAATTTATTTTGAATGTTTATGGGAAGGACACTCCAGCAACGGTTGACGTAGGGAACATATATTACACTTGGCATTGTTTCTTGAGCTTTCGTAAACATCTGTAAATAACAATTGCTTTAAAGTAAGTTTGACAGCCAAAATATTGAAAAGCATGAGGAGCAAGCTTTGGAGCAAGTCTTGGTTAAAAGACGGCGGGACTAGGGTTTGAGACCAACAAATTAGGGTATTTTCACAAGGCCATCTTGAAGGCTGTGTGGTTGGTTATTAAATTAAATATAAAGAAATTAATTTTTTTTAAACGAAAACAGCTATTGAAAAACTGTAAAGGCCAACTGTTTATTAACGCAAAAAGTTTTTTTACAAAATTTCTGGGTGGTGATGACGGCCTCATAATAAACCTCCACATTTGCCCCTTTTGCTCCTTGGAGAACATTCACTCGTAAATCGATTTCTCCCCAAATATTTTTA
>JAHWFP010115850.1:730-14182 GCA_023313725.1 Lithobius niger | reverse complement strand
TGGGTTTTTCAGAAAGGGAGGTTTGGGGCTCTAAACGTGTGGTGTTACATTTATACTGGTGTTTGGCCAGACCACATATGATGATGAGTATCAAATTTTGTAGGCTAAATAAATAAACCTTGTAAATGAAAGTGAAGAAAAATAAATAAAATCAATTTTAATCTAACTAAACCTTGCAACTTCAACAATTTGCCAACCTAGATATTTCAGTTTTCCCTTATTTTAAAAACCACCTGGACTGGCGAAATTTCGTAGATTTCGACAAAATAAAGTCGCAATATCTGCCAGTTTGCCAAATCATGGAATTTGCCGCATTTGACCAAATTCTCCAGGAATCTCGTCAATGACAGGCCGCAAATTAGAAATATGATGGTAACCTTTCTGAAGTAAGCCAGTGGCTTCTTCACGCACTTTGTAAACCTGTGGCGAGATTTTTTCTACCACTAGATAAGGCCCCACAAACTTCGGTTGTAATTTTCGTGCAAAAAAGCTTGCCTTGTCGGATAGAAAATGAGATTTTACCCAAATCCGGTCACCTTTGGCAAATTCCAAGGGTTTTGGGATTTTGGCATTAAGCTTGGCATATTCATACGCCCGGTTTGATTGGCGTAAGCGACGTACTCGAGCTATGGTCTTCCGTAGGTTTGACGTTAGCGTCGCAGCCCATAAGGGTAAGGTTCGATCCAAGGTCTCGGGGATGGGGGTTCCACTCCAATGTCCAGCTCTCTACCAAAATTAAGGAACGCGGGGGTGTAACCAGTCCTTGAATCAATTGAGCTATTAATGGAAAGCATAAACATTGGAAGTTTTTCATCCCAATCCCTGGGATTGCCTTCGCAAAATTGCGCGACCATCCGACCTAGCTTCTTGCACTGGAGCTCGGCTGGATTGTTGGACGCAGGGTGATAAAGTGTTGTTACTGCCTGTTTGATTCCAAAATGCCTGTAGAATTCTCTAGAAATATCTGAGACCAGCGAGGCCCCGTTATCGCTGACCACTCGGTGAGGAATTCCGAATATTGGGAACACCTGGTTTATTAACAACGTTACAAGCGTTTTAGAGTCAAATTTCCTACAGGGTAAGCAAAGTAAATAGCCCGTAAACAAATCACTGACCACGAGTATATTCCGGTTCTTACTGGGACTCTTGGTCGTTGGCAAACCTTGTTTCCAATCTAAATGAATTGTGTGGAAAGGGTATGTTAAAGGGATGGTCCTAAGAGTTCCTAGGGTTCGTAAGCCGTGGCCTTTATGCATTTGGCACAAACGACATGTTTTGACGAACCTGTGGGTTATCTTACTCATCCTGGGAAAGTACATTAGTTTTTTAATACGTGCCAAGGTCTTTCTGGTGCCGAAATGACCTCCCGGTAGTGTGCTTTAGTTTAGCTCCAACACATTCCTCTGCAGTGCACGTGGTATAAACATTTTTAGATTGGATGACTCAGAGGGGTCATCAGCAAGTTCGTAATATATTACACCCGATTCTTGGTCAAAGATACATTTGTCTAGATATTTGTCTACAAATCGTTGTATTGCAGCAGATTTGGCTTTCCAAGGTTTCCCTTGTAGAGCTAACGCTAATGTTGCCATAAATTCGTTCTTGAGTGTTTCTGCCGCTATCGCTGCCACAGTCACTTGCTCAACTTCTATGCTACAATTGAAGCAATCGTTATTGAACAAATAAATGGGGTTTTTGAAATTCGGTACTTTAACTTCAACAAGAGGCGGATTCATGCGGACCTCGTCAGATACTGCATCGTTTTCATACAACCGTCATAAACTGTCGGCAGGACCATTCAAGCGGCCCATCTGAAACACTAGCTTTGCATCTAAGGATGACAAGAATACTAACCAGCGAGCGATTCGCCCCCTAGTATTTTTCTTGACATCCATTAGAGTTAAAGGATTGTGGTCAGTCACACAAACGATGTCACCACCTTCCACGAGGTGACGCCATTTTTCAAACCAAAAATAACGCCCAGCATTTCCCGTTCAGAAGTATTATAATTTTTTTCTGCTGCAGACAACTTCCGTGACACCATGTCCACGGTGACACATTCATTGTCATCTGGTCCCTTCTGGCATAAAATCGAGCCAATACCTGAGGCACTTGCATCGCTGAATAAAATCCATTGTTTGTTAGGATCTGGATGTACCAAAATTGGTGCAACTAATAATGCACTTTTTATATCATTAAATGATTCATCCTCTCACTGACCCCACGTGAATTGCTTTTGTTTGTCACCACTGTTACGCAGTATGTCCGTGAGGGCGCTATAGCATGAGGCAAATTGAAAAATGAAACGTCTGAACCAGGATGCAAGGCCTATGAACTTCCACACTTCCTTGACAGTCTTAGGTACTGGCCAAGATTGCGAAACAAGTACTTTAGCAGGGTTAGCTTTTACGCCTTCATCTGTGACCAAATAACCAAGCACCAAAAGTTCCTTTACACAGAATTCTGATTTTTGAATGTTACCTGCGAACCCTTCTTTACCCATCATTATCATGGATGCCTCTAGGGCTTGCAAATGTTCCTTCCATGTTCTGTTAGCAATCCCGAGATCGTCCACATAGTCGATGGCTCCTAGGTGGCGTATCGGTTCGACGCATTGCGCCATCGCACGACAGAAATTTGCTCCCGTATTACGCATACCGAACTGAGCCCTCAGAGGCAAGTACTGAGCCTCTGTGGTGATGAAAGACCCGATTTTGCCACTCTCAGGGTCTAGGGGCACATGCCAACATGCGTTACGCATGTCCAAATTTGATCGATATTTACATTTGTCGTAGCGTGCAATGAGGTCATTAATCAGTGGCAGTGGAAATGGGTCCTTAGAAAAATTCCTGTTCAGCAGGACATAATCCACTACACAGCGTGTTTTACCGTCCTTTTTGGGTACCAAAAACACTGCACAACAATGCTCACTGAAACCAGGAACTACGATGTCTTGGTCAAGCATATTCTGGACATGCTCGGCGATTTTCTGTTTATCTAAGTAACTTTGGGGATATGGACGACAAGCAACTGGAGGAGCTCCACGAGTATCGATAACCATTGGTGGACAATGCTTAAATTTGCCAGTTTTAGTGGAATATACATGCCTGTAAGATAATAATAGGCAAAACAGTTCTTTTTGTTCTTCATCAAGAACTGTTATTTTATTTACTTTTTCTTGGATCTCCTCCACGCTTGGATGTAATTCTGCATTGCCTATTACAGCACTAACTGTTGGGGGGAGTAAACGTAAAGGGTTTCGTCTAAAAGCATAAGTGGTTGCCTTGTATGGGTGCCAAAACCAGTAGTTTTGCTGAAAATTCAAGATCATGACCTCCAAGTTAAAAAATCTGTCCCCAAAATCATGGGTTGGATGGCATTGGGCATGAAATAAATGGATAGGTGAAAAAAACCTGGGTTGGATGGGCATAATAAAAAACCCTGAACCCTGAGCAAACTGCCCACCATCCATCAGCATAACGGATTTTATATTCTCGAGGTTTAAATTTATAACCTAACCGTACAAGGTCATCACTTAAACCCTCATGAACGAAACTCAAACTAGACCCACCATCGAGTAGTGCGTCGGCAATTTCGTCTCTGATTTTTACAAGGGGCATTTTGGGGTTCATCGGGCCCCTTAACAACTGAGGGAAGTCTAAAATAATCTAGTTTTTGTGGTCCTCCGCCCTGATCCCTCTTGGTATTCGTCGAGGATCGTTGGGTAAAGGCTGGTTTCCGTACCAATAACTCTGAGGTGACGGTGCAGCAATACCAGCCTCAGCTGACCATCTTACACATTTGGGTAAGGTGGTGCACTGGGATTTAAGCCAGGTGTAGTTTGGGGAATCTGGCTTGCATTTCCATTGTAATTGGCACCCCTACGAGTATAACCCTGAGGTATGCAGGTTTTAATTCAGGGTGAGCAAGCCAACATTTTTCAGCCACGTGACCAACTTTGTAACAAGTTGAGCATGATACTGTTTGGCGCTGTGGTGCTGGTTTGGGTTGAGCTTCATTAAAGTTGGCAAATAAGGGTGCTTTTGGGGTGGTTATATTTTGCACTACTTGTTTAGTTTGCTCATTAGCAGTCTTACTCCCTACTAATCCAGAATTTAAGTTGAACAATAATTTTGGAACAGTTATGCTACCGGCCCTCATTGCTTCACCAATTAACTTCGTGTAGTAGCACTCATTTGAGTCATGCCCTGAATGGTTATGGAGCTGACAAAACTTTCCTGGCATTGCAGAGGTCGTCACCACAGTTGGGTCGAGTACCGAAGCCTGTACAACAGTGGTGGAGTGTGACATAGGTTTGGTCATAGTCGGTGCTGAATACATTGAAGAGCTAGGGGTGAAAACCATCCTATTGCGTAAGTAAACTTCCATTTTCATTGCATGATTGTAGAAGTCTACCATGTTATCAAAATCTCTCTCACAGGCATATGGCTGAAACCTTTCATTCAAATTTTCCTTAATAATGTCAATTACCTCCTCTACAGAATAGGTGTTGTCAAGTTGCTTGGTAATTGATTCACATCTTTTAAAATGGTTGCAGTCAAAGGTTGCAGTCTGACCCTGTCTAACGTGGCGAAGACTTGAAATTAATCTCCTGTTTTTTGATGCTGGGTGGAAACTCTTTTTAAAAGCAGCACAGAATTCTTGGTAAGAATTAAAATGTGGTTGGCTGTAAAACCACGTGCTTGCTTGTTCAGAAAGGATCAAGGGAACGCAATAGGTAAGGAATTCTTCATCCGTATAGCCCTTCATTTTTTTAATCTTGGTCAGTTCAGTTAAATAAACAAATGCTGGCATAGCAGAACTCAAACCTGAGAATTTTGTCATATCAAGGGGTTTTAGTTTGATGTCCAGGGCTCTGTTTAACACTGGTGTTAAAGAGGAAGTTATTGGTCTATTTATTTTGGTTGGGAACAAAAGAGAATGAGCTAGCTGTTCTGGGTTCTTACAGACTGAAGGGCTTACAACCTGTTCCCCTTTTTTTGAAATTTGCATTTCTGATAATAATTGGGACATTTTTCTCATCTCTTCCCTCATTTCACCCATTTCCTCCTTAATAGTAGTGGTATTCGAAATCTCGGATTGCCTCGATTCTCTATTGCTCTTGCTAACACTTGTTACCTTGGACTTCACTGACTTAGGTCGTGAGGGTTTGGGGTTTGGGGATTGATGACGTAAACTTTGTCTAACTGACCCCTTTTTAACAATATTTTCCTCACCCCTAGGATAATATTTACGCAATTCGGGAGGAAATGCACTGTCAGAAGGACTAATTATTCTTGGCCCCAAGTTTGGCTGAGCTAAATCTCTAAAATTTATGTTATAATCCTGTACATTTGCTAACCCCTCGTTTCTTAAGGCTAATTTCACCTCAGAATTTACTGCCTTGTAAGGGGCAAAATTATCAGCTGCAGCCATAGCTTCGTTTGAAAAGTTAAAGGGGTCAATCAAACTAAGATTACTTAAGTGTAATTCTTTACCACTTACATCAACCCACTCCTCACAATGCTTCCGTCTTTCCCAGTCTGATGTACTTGTAACAACACTTGATGGCCTGCGTTGAACTTCAACTGCGGCTGGACCCCTTTCTTTTATTTTCAGACCGGCTTGCTTGAGTAAACCAGTTGTTTGCCTGAAATTCTGGTGGTGCAGACAGACGTAAGGGCGGTGTCACTGGTTCCCTTCTTGAATGGTAAACTGGGGTTGATCTTCTTTCCGGCTGCAATGTCCTGGCCTCTGGTTGATTTCCACACTTCAACAGTCGGTCAAGTTGCGAATCAGTCAAGTTGAAGGTGAAACGATCAAGCCCCAACGAGTTTTTTGCTGTGTTCTCAAGGCGTACGGGATCTACAAACTTTTCCTCAGAATCCATCACTTCAGTACCTGGATAATCAGAAGACAAGTCGCTTCCTTCTTCAGGATAATTCTGGGAAGATGGTAACTGAATTGGTACAGAAGCTTCCCTGGCAAATGAAGAAACCACTTGACGATGGACCACCCGCTTTCTGGTTTCTAGGTTGCGTTCAATCTGCATATGTAGCTCCTTGCTGGCAAATCCATTCTCCGGTTTCCTTGCTGGAACTGAAGGAAACGTCTGGGCAGACTGCAGGTTTACTGGATTCATGGACAGAACGTCTGGATATTTTGTTGCATCAATTCTGCTTGTTGCTGCCTCCGCATTTTGATTAAACGTTTACGAAATGCATCATTCCTCCTCTTATTTTCTACAATGGCCTCAGCATTTAAAGTTGCTACGTCCAACGAATTACCCTTGTCTGGTGCTTCTTGAATGGATGGACTTGCATTGATACTGGCGTCGAAATTAATGGAAGAGAAGTCTTCTGGTGTTGGCCTCCTTATTTCATCATTTGTGAGATCGATTAGGTCACCTTCTACAACTGTCCCATCTTCATTTGCAGCTGCTGGCGTTGACGATTGGGCTGGCTTTAACCAATCTTTTTCCCGGCTTTTTGTTGGGTGGAGATTGTAGCCATGAGGATTTTGATTATCCATTTCTAGCCTAGCCTTAAATGGTGGGCAAGAGGGAATTGGAGGAAAACCTAACCTTACACCTGAATAAAATTGCTACACGAATTCGAATGACTAAATCTTGATTTCTGCATCATTAATCTTCCCTTTTCTTCATCTTTTTAGCTTAGATTCTTAGGCACTTGATCACATTGGGGAATTCAATTTTTCAGGCTATAGAGTAAACATGGAGGGTTCGATTTTAACGGCAATGCACCAAAATGTAGGGACGGGTCTTTGGATTTGGTAGTATGGGAATGACAGGTTGAAATTGACGTAAAGTACATGTAAATGATCAAGTCGGATTGGCTTTGCAGATGGAAGTTTTATGGTTCAGTTTACATGATGGAATACAGAATGCTCACCCTAGTTGACAAAGGCCCCTCCTTCCTAATCCTAATGAGATGGGTGTGAAATTAATGAAAGTTAGGGGGACATGACGTAACTTAAGCTGGGAGGACTGGGGAGAAGAGAAAGTTAGGGGAAATAATTCTAATTAATATTTACCGAAATGTAGCAGGATGAAAGATCATCGGTTGCATCACTGGTTGAATTGGAGGATTGGAATGGAAATATTTACATTGGGCCTCGAGCAGTACAATTCGTTGCCAAGGCAATGCATGGCTCTTACATTGTTAACATTGGAATTTCTTTACAGTGACAGTTAATTGTTGTTTGACAATTACAACGTTATCTTGGAGGAAGAGCAGATTGTTGGACACAATCTTGGGCGCAAGACTGACTGAGGTAGTGATGTTGGCCAATAATATCTAGACACCAAAATGGTCGCTACAACGCTTGTCACTGGACTGCTAATTGAGTCCCGGTTGACTGGCTCCTTCATGCATGAGCGAGCGGTAGACAACTTAGGTTTCAACTTACTAGGCTTGCTGGAAATTACAGTGGAGTTTTTACACAAGAAACTGGCAACAATTTCAGTAGGGGGACACTTTCCCGGCTTAGTCTCTGACTTGGGCATGGATAAACTGTTTAACTGTGTTATGCCACCTACGCCTAATATTACATCAAAGAGGGAACTCGTTGCCAACGAAACAGAAGCTATCGTTTTTAAGACTTCACCACTGGCTAACTTTAGGCTTAAATTTACCTGCTGTAATTTAACTTCTTGATCATGTAATACAGTTTTGCATCTAATCACTTGGTTCAAACGCGGCCAATTTTTGGCGAGTTTAGAACTGACGATGTTAATTGTGCAAGCGGTATCACATAAGAGTTTAGTGCTACGTTTACCGATGGTACAGTTTAAAGTACTGGTCTTTTAAAATTTCAGTGGCATCTTTACAGACGATAAAGCATACATTTGCGGATGCCGAATCTTTGTTAAGTTCGGGGCAACGATTGCGGAGGTGCGAGGCTGAACCGCATTCGTAACACGTTCTAACATTAGGTCTGCTGCTATTGTTAGTATTTACATTGTCACTATAATCAACGTTAGCATCTGTGCTAGTTAAGCTGTTACTGTTAGTCCCAAGCAGGTTAGCTAACAAGGTATGGTTTTGTTTACCATTTCTAGAGTTGGAAGAAGCTTTAGAAGCTTGTCCACCTGGCTGTGCGACAGTTTGCACTTTGCCTGTTTTGGAAGCAACATCAGCAGAAATTTGCTTGTTGCGGGTTGTGTACTCGTCACACAACTTAGCTGCCTCTTGCAGCATCCCAGTTTTGATTTGGTCGGGCAACCACTTCCGGAGTGCTACCGGGCATGACTTGTAAAATTGCTCTAACAACATTAGATTATACAATTTATCGTAATCACCATTAACACCTGCTAAAGATACCCATCGTGATAAAAAGGTTTGAAGCTCAAAAGCGTGTTCGTGATAAAGTTGGTCTGGGCCCATCTCTAGACTTCTAAATTGCGCCTGCACTGACTCCTTAGTCTGCACAAACCTTTCTAGTAGTTTTAACTTTAACTAGATCATAATTATGCATATCTACTGCGTTCATTTGGTCGCAAACTTTAACCACCATTTCACCCAATAAAGGTTGTAAATCGACAACCCATTCTGACTTTAAAATACGTTGAGCTTCCATGGTTTTCTCAAATATTTTTAAAAAGGAGTTAATTTCCGATTTCGGTCCCCAGTTGTTAATTAAACGAACTGCATCAGAAACCTTTCTGGCCTTAGGTCCGGAACTAACACTAGACATTTCAGAAACTGGACTGGAAGTACCACTTGCTGATCTTATTTTTGCTAACTCAATTTGTTTATTGGCTAGATCAAGTTCACGTTCGATTTTACGGATTTCTAGGGCTTTAGTGGCATCGCTACTTTGAGCCTCCGTATCTCTTAACATTAATTCATGAGCCCGAACTTTCTCAGCCTCTCCTCGTGCTTTATCTGCTTCTGCTAGCTCTAAAGCTTTAAGTTTTAATTCTTTGGCTTTTAGAAACAACTCGTTTTCTTTCAGAGCTAACTCTTTTTTTTTTTTGAATAGCGGTGTTACGCTTTTCAATGGCACTCTCTAGAGCGTTGGATACATCAGTTAAGGAAACTTTGTTGTCTTCGTAAGCAACAGTAAGAATTTTAACGGATTCTTGCCTGACTTCACTGACAGTGAGGCCAAGATTTAAACAGGCCTTCTTGAGGTCCTTGTTTGGAATACCTTTGAGTATTTCTAGTAAATCCTCCATGTTGGAAGCTTTAACGTTAATTCAAGCAGAAACAAGTTTTACGTGAATTTTAAATAAAAAAAATTAAATTGCAGCCGCAAAATAATTAAACTGTCCAAGTTGGACTAGAGCACGAATTAATTCATTTCTCTAAACAACCCTTAGGTTAAACACAAGATCCACTTTTTACCCCTAGCACTCTGGTGGATTATTAAATGCATAAAATACACGAAACAAAACACTCGGCTTGGCGGCCAAAGCAAACCTATGTGCACTAACCTTTCTGATAACACAATCGCTGTGTGGTCCGTCTATCCTAGCCTTCCATCGTAGACCTGGGTGTAGAGCCACTTTAGAACGTCCGGTGGTTTTTGCAGAAAACGTCCTTGCACAGTTGTGGTCGCCCTTCCAGGTGAAAGTCGAACACGGTCACACACGTCCTTGTTGTGTGGGGAGCTTCATTTCCTGGCACAGGGTGAATCCTCCGGGGTGTTGAACGTCTACTTCAACCTTCTGCAGGTTGGCACAATTTTCATCAGGTGAAGCTGGGGTTGCTGCTTTCCTTCTCCAAGCCGGATCGGGAACTGTAGACCTAGTTGTTGGCATCTAGGCAGACATCTTTCGGAAGTAACGTTTTGTTTTTGTTACTGACATCTCGGTTGCAGTTTGGTGACTTACTGCGGACATCTTCTTCTTAAGATGAAACTGGCATAGTAGTATGACAGTGTGGGAGGTGTGTTTGGAGTGGCACAGCACCTTGTGATCCCACCACTGCCACCAGTGTTGTAGCGGCGCTACCTGTCACGTTAGGTGCCTTTCAGGTGAGCACCGACATCTGGTGTTCTGGCGAATTCTTAGGTAGTCTCAGGGTGTCTGTTTTTACTTTTACGGAGAATACAGCTCTGCAGTGTTTACTGCACTGTTAGGAGGGGAGCGCCCATGTCCTATCTAAGTATAAAGTACTAACTATCTAATGGTTCACTGCCACCACGATGGGTGTTTAATTGCAGGCTTGGAGTTAAATAAAAATGATTTTTGATTATTTACTCATACAATTAAATCTACACGAAGTCAGACTGTCGTTTAAAACAACGCTTGGTTTTTTAATAAAACATGTTAACTTTTACACTCTACAGTTGCAAACTAGAATTTACAAACAATAATCTTTGAAAGCTTTGAATTAAAGCACACGATGATTTACAATAAAATCGGCTAGAAATGAACGAATTAAAAGTTCATACACTACAATAAAATTTTGATTAGAAAAAGTTGTTTGAGTCACGGACTCTCTAAGTTACAGAATGCACCTTACGTTAGTAAAATAGTCTAAGTTATGTTTCAAAAGCCACTGCTAAAGATCAAACTACCTCAATGGTTAACCTGGTACACAACCCAAAAGACGTCTTAGCTCTATGATCAAACCATTTTGATTATTTAGAAGAACCTGTGTTCCACATAAATAAGAAAAAAAGCCGGTTTTTAGCAAGGGGACTTTAAACTCTTAAGTTATGGACGTTCTAGGCCAGAAATGCCGATGGCGGTTAACTATCCATAATCATTCTCAAAGTTAGCAGTTAAGTTTGGATTTATGAACTATAAATTTAGAAATAATATCCAAAAGAATACTTTCAAATAAATTAAACTAGTTACCAACGAACTGCTACCTTGCCCGGCATGGCAACATTCGGACCCTGGGGGACATCTCTACTCCGACAGGCATAGTAACCTCTAGCGTTTGAGATCAGTGAGCAATGCTGTCGATGCAGCTTTCCAGGTCTGTTTTATACCAGCTACCTGGCAGCAAGGGAGGAGGGAAATCGCGGTCCTGTAGGAGAGCGGCCGGGGGGGGGGGGGGGGGACTGGGGTAGAGAAACCTCTTGAGGAGGAGAAACTGACTCAGACCGACCAGGCCGTTACTACCAGAAGTAGGCATGATGGCACGGACGGGCAGGGTAGCTTAGAGCTCTGAGTGGTGGGGAAATTGAATACTGACTTTGGATTGGAAGGGAATTGTAGGAGCTTGAAGAGCAGCAAAGAGAATTGCCGACTTTTGTGAACTGAGAGGCCTTAGGAACTGAGTTTTGAACTCACAACGTGAATAGGCCTATAAATTAAGCTACGATATTATGTATCGCAACTATTGAAGGAATGGAGGGGGGGAACGGAGTTTGCTATTAAAAACATTATTCAAGTTTAATAGAAGGATGGTTTCTGATCTATTGCAAGATTAATAGTAGATAAAGGCTTTATATACATTTGGTTGAGATTGCTATGGTCGGAGCTCTGAAATAAAAACAAGATAAACACTTTTTGGAGAAAATGTCCGGTAAAATATTATAATAAGTAAAATGCGTTTTTTGGACAAGGTATACCTTGTCCAAAAAACGGCATTTTTCTTATTATAATATTTTACCGGAGAAAAGTGTTCTCCAAAAAGTGTATAGAGTTCATGGGAAGAAGTTACGTTAATAAATTGCCCTTTAAAGCACTAAGCAAAAGATTAAATGAACCAGCTTGTGTGTAGATGCTAAAACGCATTTTAGTTTACAACAATATTGTAGCCGCAAATAATGACAAGAGTGCAATCGAAGTTTTCATAACAAACCAAAACCTGTATTGAAGTTCAAAATAAAAACGTAGAGTGCGGGTCCTCAGTACATTTATGTGGTTGAGTGCCGATTGGCAGCCCCTCCTACAACAACACTAAGCTGGTCGGCTTTATGCCTGAAAAAAAAATATAAATAATCACAAATTTACAAGTTTTGTTTTTCGGCAAAAGGCGATCGGTGATCTTCGTGCGTGCGCTCAGTTTGGAGCGTTTTTCAAATTGCTGTAGTTAATTGTTGGAGATGAATTTTAAAGTTCTATTTCGCAGAGTTGGAGACAGTTCGTGGCTATTAAGCATTGAAAACAGGGATCGTTTTGGACCATTTGCCATGGAGTTACAGTTAGTTGAAGTTAAGGCATTGAGAATAGGCCTATAGAGCTACTGAGCGCTAAGGAGAAAGTAATTGTTCCCCGAGTTTTTGATCTTTGGTGCCAGATATCTAACCAATCTGGATTTTTTGCCAAATGCCTTTACACATTTTGGTTATTCTCTCCAGAATGAGAATTCCCATTTCGATTACCACCATTTTGCCAATTACCTTGGTACCCATTGCCTGGTTGATACCTTCCATTACCATTATAACCATTGCTTCTGTGATAATTTCTCCCCTGTGGTCCGCCACCTCCCCTGTTTCAAAACCGCTTCCTGACGATTAGCACAATAATCATCAGCAAGAGAAGCCAGGTTCAAAACAGATTCCTGCTTGCCTTTATCGATTAACCATACCCGTATGGGATTCGGCACTTTGTTCAAAAAATCCTTTATCAATATTTGCTGAAACAGCTTTTCAAACGAATCCCCACAATCCATCTCCTTAACCCATTCAGTGACCAGGGTGGTAAGATTGTGAGCAAAGTCTAAGTATGTCTTCGTATCAGACTTTTGAGCAGTTCTAAATTGCTGATGTAACCATTGTTCCGTGACATTAAACCTAACCTTAAGGGCTTTAACACAAACGTCATACTGTGCAAAATCGCTATCAGATAGCCTTATAAGACATTCTCTCGCCTTTCTCGTCAATAACGACAACAATCTAAATGGCCATTCCTCCCTTTTAAACCCCATTCTTTCACAAATTCTCCTAAACCCTGACAAAAATGTTAAAACACTGTCTTCCTTCTCCTTAAAAGGCTGGCACAATTTAGACATGTCATACTTTTTCTCTATTTGAACAGACTCTGCCTTAACACTTAACTGTTTTTCCTTAAAGGTCAACTCTCTTGTCTGCACTTCATCATCATGCTGCCTAGCAATCTCGCTAATCCGCAGCTCATGCTCCTGTTTCTCCCTCGTTAAGCTTTCGTCCCTTTCCCACCTCTCTCTTTCAAGCTCAGTTAGCTTAGCCAACCTCTCCCGTTCTAGCTCTGTCTCCCCATTAAGTTTTTCCCTTTCAAAAGCTATAGTTCGTTCCTTTAATTCACTTTCCCTTTTTAATTCCTCTTTTCTTACACTTAACCTTTCCCGCTCCAATTCTCTTTCTTCTTTTTCCCTTAACTCCCTCTCTTTTTGTTCTTCTTTTTCCCTTAACTCCCTCTCTTTTTGTTCAGCCACAACCCTTTTTTCTTCATCCACCATCTCAATTGCTGCCTCCAAATCAATTCGCAAAAGTGATCCTGCCTCCAACCCATCTTTAAACAACCCCAGAATATCAGATTTACGTTTTGGT
>JAHWFP010115845.1:0-10178 GCA_023313725.1 Lithobius niger | reverse complement strand
ATCACGATTTCTGAGTCGTGATTCGATTCAGTAGAGTGAGTTTGAATCACGAACGATTCAATTCACAATGACTTCCTGAACCAAATATAACAAGTTCGATTTTAATTTCCTACGTCTATAGTTTGTTCCACATTATGTTTTCAGAAAACTGACTGGATGACAACTCGTTTCCTCGCACTAAGAGTGCAAAAACATGTGGATCACTCTTGTAGACTCACAAAGTTGCTGTTAGAGTCTACGAATAGGATGTTTACGGATTTTTTGCACTCGTAGTGGAAGAAAACATGGCGTTATACAGTCAGTTTTCTGAAAACATAATGTGGAACAAAGTTTGGCCAACTCGGATTCGATTTAGCTATAGGACTTCTTATTCGATTCTGATCATATGTACGCCATAGATCAACGCACACGCCCAAAACAATTCGTAATTTTATTTAAATCGTGAATCTAGCGAAATAACTTGATGCGTTATTTACTATTTTGCTATATTTACGATATTTACTTTTATTTATTTACTAGGCCAATCTAAGCTAAGCGACCACATTTGGGTATTACGAAATTTTTCATAACTCTTCTAAAAACCATTTTACGAACATAAATACTCACTAATGCAGAGCAGGGACGAACAGTACGCGGAAAAAGAAAACACAGCGAGAAAAAATCACGGGGAAAAAATCACGGGGAAAAAATCACGGGGAAAAAATCACGGGGAAAAAATCACGGGGAAAAAATCACGGGGAAAAAATCACGGGGAAAAAAGCCCGGTTGTAAAAAGCCACCGAAACCTGGAAAATAGGTCGAAGGAAAAAAAATCGTAAACGAAAAAAGACGCGGTAAAAAACTGAAGGGTCAAAAATTATTGTTGCCCTGTTTTTGGTGCTTTGTCATATTGTTATTATGGTTGTCAGATCAGGTCTTGGCTCGAGTTTCACCAGGCAGGTTGCG
Organism: Lithobius niger; assembly: GCA_023313725.1. Classification (NCBI taxonomy): domain Eukaryota; kingdom Metazoa; phylum Arthropoda; class Chilopoda; order Lithobiomorpha; family Lithobiidae; genus Lithobius; species Lithobius niger. The sequence continues at coordinate 9,233 of JAHWFP010115845.1, read as the reverse complement.
AGCAACACAACAATTCTATTTCAGGATAAAATAGCTATTAATTTAATATTTATACACATCTAGACTTCAAACTGACATCTCATAATTCCGTCTCTTCCGCCCCTCTCCCCCCAAGTTCCCATTCCGTTTTGCATGGTCCCCCCCCCCCAGTGGTTTCGTCTTTTTGTGTGGTTTGTTTTCGTCCTCTTTTATTTTGCTTTCGTCCATTTTTATGTTGCAGCAAGTATAATATTGACCGAAATCAAATAAAAGTAGATAAAAGAGCGTGAGTAAAAGTAAAAGTAGGGTGATAACGGAAAGGAGACCGAAAGAATAATCCCCCCCAAAAAAGTATGGCTGGGGGGGGGGGGGGGGTAAGTGTTTATCTCATTCTCGTTTTCCGACCTAACTGGCTTTTAATTACAAATGTCAAAAATACATTACACGATAATCTACACGCAACTAAACAAGGCCTTATATTATCCCTTCTGTTAAGCGTTTAACAACTTTTCAAACTTTGTCTCTTAATTTCACCTACACTGCAGAAAACCTCACGTAACAAATCATTAAATAATCTTTTTCCCCTTATTTTTTGACGACTAGTGTTTTTTTTTTGTGTGTGGTTGTAGTGGTTTTAATTTTATTTACATACCTAATAATAACTGAATACAGCAGTAAGGTTTCACGTGGATTAAACACTAATGCAACGTTGTAGCCACTAAAACCTTACAGAAAAGCTTATTCGTGTCCCTTTCCTGTTTGGAATTTGGTTCAGTTCAACTTTACCTTAAACATCAAACGACTTCGTTTTTGTTTTCCCACATTGTTTGTGTTTTACATCCAATACAACGTCCTACAGACAAACGACTTTAAAAGTTAAAACGCCTACTCAATCATCCGTGAACACAAAAGAGCTCAACGATCGTTCTTCAACCTTTCCAGGAATATTTCAAACTTGACCCTTGCTCCAAAGAGACGAAGTAAATCCAACTTCTTTTTTTCCCATTATTATTATTATTTTTTTGTATTATTATTCCTTCTTTTAAAAAGAAGCATTAAAAAAATACAACTATTGTCCATTTGTAGAACTGCTTGTAAAACAGATCTTCCGGGTCAATAGTGTCATTACAGACGCTCCTGCATGCGACCTTCCTTCTTGTCAGTCGTCGCAATAGATTTAGTGGCGCGATAATCTACAACCACCCGTCAGCCAAGAAAAAAAATCCTTTCACTCACGTCGGACAATAAAGAGTTCGTTGCCTGAAGATGTTCTCCCATTTAGCTGAAATGGCCTCTAGATTCTATCAAACGTTTATCTTATATGGAGGTCACTGTGGCGGATCGGTATGGTTGAGTTGAACTAAGCTGCAGGAAGAAGTTAATGTGACAAAGTACCAGCAGAGCCTGCATGTCGGGGTAGGCTGAGAAACTACCAGCCTCCTTCAGCAGCTATTGACTATAGTCTGGACTATTTTGGACATTTGTGGTGAGAATGGGGCGGCTCAAATAGGAGGGGAATGGTACGGTAAAGAGTAATTAATATGAAAGGAAATGTCCCCCCCCCCACCCAACTCCACTCCAGCTTATTAAGTGCTCAAAGCAAATTTAAAAGTATGTGTATTGGTTAAAAATAACACTCGTTTAAAAATAGCATGGCCAAATGAATGGAAATAGGAAGGCTGGGTAGGGTCACGATCTCAAGGTTATAGACCTTTCAGGGACACAGAGGTCATTGGTGGAATTGCCATACGTGTAGAACAGGAAGGGGAGGGGAGATGACCAATTGTCTGGCAATATCACTAAATAAAATGTTAAAAAGTACAAAATATCAAGCAACGTATGTTGATGGTCACTGCATTAAGTTGGAAGGGGGTGTCCCACTAAACACCAACGCATACAGTTAAAAGTTCGTTTGTTAAAATGTATTCGAAAATGCCTCACCAAAATCGGATGGTGTGCGCAAAAAACTCATTTAATTCTCGACTGCCCTCGGTGCATTGCGTACACAGAGCTTAAGTTTTCATTGCGTCTCCTCGTAAATGCACTGTGCTCAGCGCATATTGAGCCTACATGGTTTCTTTCAAGTGCATTTTCTGAATACTGACCACACTACTGATATATGGTTGTTGTGGACCAAATTTGAAAAATCGATTATTCCACCCCTCACGCTGGGTGTTGGTACTGTCGGAATTGGAGTGGGTTGCCTCGTGAACGTTCCATATGCTTGGTTTGTTGTGCAGCTGGACTGTTAAAGATGCAGGGCGAAATCAATGACCATCCTCATATGCGGAAGCGACATTGACTGAGCGTGATGAAGTGTGCGATGCAAAGGGCACTACAAGACATCGTTTTGGACATCAAGCAGGCAATTGCAGCAGTGTTAGGTTTAAAGAGGATTACAGGTATTGTTTGGCTTAAAGCTAATAATGCTTTACATGTGTCTTATGCGGATCCGGAACCGAAACAGATCGTGAGCCATGCTGACCTTAAGTTAGGAGGCCGACTTGCCATAGTTCATGATCTGCATGACAGATTGAACTATCCACATTAAAATTCACTGGCCTACCCTGGACACTGCTAATAGTGAGGTCAAGAGGGCGTTCCTTAACTATGGTGAAGTGGTCAGGTCAGCCTGGTGCACGAGTTGCATGAAGATGAAGATCTCCGGCATTGCTGGAATGGCATCACTTCATTTGCGTTGCGCCTCAGAGAAACCATTCTTATTGATGAAGTGCCAGATGTTGTTGAAATTAGGGGTGTCAACTCTGTTAATTGTGGGCAACAGACCTTCGCGGTGCCCGAAATGTTCCCAGTGTGGGCACATCCGTAAATTTTGCCCTAACGTTTACTGTTGCACCTGTCCTGTCTTCATGCCTAGTACCACCCTTTGTGGTCATCTTCCCCCCAACACCCTCTGCTGTAATGACCAACCGTGTCTACATGGTGGAGTTGACACCTGAAGGGGATTAAGGCAAGGATCGCCTATCTGGGCAGTAGCCTAGAGTGTGTGCCTCAAAACGCAAAAGATTTCTGGCGCTGCCCAGTCTCTGGCCAGCTCGCCCCTGCATTCAAAGGTAGTTGCCATCGATAGCAATAATCGATTTTCCGTGCTGTCAGTCGCAGAAGAATCAAGTGAAATGCAAATAGATTGCCTTCTGCTGTGTCCAAGTTCCTCCTGACGCCACCAGATGAATGTACACAGGTTAACCCAGTGAGTGGTGACTCTGGTGAGAAGACAGAAAGTGGTCTAGCGATGTTGGGTGCTAGAAATGTTCAAACCGTTCCTGGGCTAATGACTCTATGGCAGGAACTTCACTTGATGCAGTTTTGTGCTGTGAGCCGATTAAGATTCGGTATCGTCACAACTGCTGACTGGACGGCAGACAGTGAGGTCTTCTGAAACTTTCTGTTCAGGAGTCAGCAACGATAACAAGTGTAGTGATTCTGACTTGACTGAAGATTGGGATGGCTTCGACTTGATTGAAGATTGTGGTGAACTGCTGCTTGGTCATTCATCATCGTAAGTTGGGGTCTGCTAACCTAGCGTACCTTCAAGTTTTGTGTATGGAATGTCAGGGGGCAAAAAACAAAATTTAGGATATTGAGAAACTGTGAAATGGTTTTGACGTTGTAGGTATTGTGAAGTCAAAAATTTCAGTGAGGTTTTACATCTTTTTAAAGTGGTTTCACAGTTTTGCAGGATCTGGTCAATCTGGTATTCGAGAACTTGTTAGGGATTTAATTGCATACTCTTTCACCCCGCACCCATTGTGTAGGGATATTGATGCCTGCATTTTCCAAATTTGGTGGGAAACTCGCTGAATCACGTTAGGGGCTGTTCACGTGATTGGAAGGTTTTCTGAGCCAGAGTGGGTGGCATGGATTTACTCTCTCCTTGGTACTGGGAGGAGACTTCACTGTGCACCACACACTTTGGGGCAGTGCACACTGTGACACTAAGGGGTGGATTGTCGCGGATACCCTAAACTGTCTTAGGTTAGAGGTGGCCAAAAATGGATCGATCACATTTGTTAGGCTGTATGGTGCATGCATTCAGGAGTATGTGCTGGATCTTTTCCTTTGATCGTCTGACATTGCGGCTCTGTTTTCCTTTGTTACTTCGTCTTATCTCAGGGGCAGTGATCACTTTCCTGTGGAGACTTTTCAATAACCCCATCGATTCACGGTCACGTCTGTCCAGTGGGTACCTGCGAATCAGTTCGGATGCTTTTTGCTGACTGGATCACTAAATGGCTCAAGGTAAAGCAATGGACTCACAAGGGCACCACTAGGAAACGATTAGACCCAGCTTGGCGGACCCCGGTTTGTAGGAAGTCAGTTTGAGATAGGCATAAGGCTTGGCAACAATACATTAGGTATCGTTGCGATTTTTGCGCAAAGAAAAGGCAACCTTCGGACGCAGGTTATGCGAGCATGTCTCTCACGGCACTCCTATCTCACACTGACCTCAGGATTCACATATTGCAGTGACTTGGGATCAAACTGGGAATGTTTTACATGGGGCCCATCTGGCCAATGCCTTCAACTCCAATTTTGCAATTTTGAATCTATTCCTTACCAGGTGCTTTTGACTCTAATTGAGTTGTCGTCTGCTCTACATGCATGATAGTGCCGCGGGAATTGACCATGTGTCTTATGCGGATTTGCAGGGCCTTGAAATTGCTAGTCGCAGCGACCTTTTGGAGTACTACCAGACTCCTTTTGATGGAGTCCCAATTCCTCAATCGTGGTTGTTCTCTATCCTTTCCCAGGTCTTAGGTAGGGTAAGGTGTGGTCTGCTGTTGAGAGTTAGAATAGAATAGAATAGAATAGAGAACCCGACGGTGCAAGCAAAAGCCAAGAAGCACCCCCCCCTCCCCCCCCAAACCCACACTCACACACCCAAACCAAGGACCAACCACCAGGAAAAGCCTAAGCAAGAAAACGGTCCAGCCTACTTTTGAAAGCATCAAGCGAGGTGGAAAGAACAACCGAAACAGGAAGGGCATTCAAGCCTCGACCACGCGTTCTGAGAAAAACCGGTGCCGAACATTACCAGAGGAGACACTTGCACAGAGTTTGAGGGAATGCCCCCTGGTCAAAGTGTGAGAGAGACAAAAAAAAGTCGGCTGCCTGGACGTCAATAAGGTGGTTTAAAATTTGGTAAGTGAGGATAAGGTCACCCCGGAGGAACCTGGTTTTGACTGAGGTCAAGTTTAGTTACAGACCCATTACTCTTCTCTCCTGCCCTTGCAAAATTTACGAGAGGATTCTCATCAACAGAGTTGTGTGGCAGCTAGAGGACTCTGAGAAACATTTTAATGCCCAGTTTGACTTCGTAAGCAAAGAGGAGCTCAGTATGCGATGATGTATCTGGAGTCCGGCATTAGAAAAGCCTGGGAAAATGATTGCATTGCTGTCGTGGTGTTCCTAGACATCAAGGCAGCATATGACTTGGCTGATAGCATGGCTCGAGTATTCGTTGAAGGGTTTTGGAGTCAGCAAGAGGCTCAGGTCGGCTCTGTCGGCAGTTTGCAACCAGAGTTGACGGCTCCTGGTCGAGAGTGTTGTCTACGCATAGGGGCCTCCCACAAGGGAGCTGTCCCAGCCCAGCTCAGTTCGCAGTTGCTATTGATTTCGTCTTGGTTGAGCTGAGTTCTTTAGAAAGTGTCGTTGCCTATGCGGATGACGTTGATGTTTTGCTTACTGGGAAACACCCACCACTACTCCTCCAACACTCCTACTAGGTGTTGTTGAGAATGCTATTGCTCATGGCTCCCGGCTCCTTGCAGCCTAAGGCCTGATGATCTCCAGTGCCAAAACTGAACTTACGATTTTCAATAGAGGCCCTTTGCTTACTGGTTCCATATCTGTGTATTGGACATTGGTTGAGGCATCTAGTAAGATGCGATACCTCGGTTTCTGATTAGATCCACGACTCAACTGGTCGCACGATGCGGGCGCTAATGATCAAGCTGTCGATGCGCCACTATACCCCACCACCCCCCCCCCCCTCACACGATGCGGCAGCAGTTAAGAGTACCATTACATCCAGGCTTAACGTTTTGCGATCAGTTACCTACAATAGGTCCATTGTTAAACGTGCTATGATTAATTCACTTTACAGGACATACATCACGGCGTGTGCTGATTTTCGCATTCCTGTTGTTTTGACTTCGAAAGGTGCCCTAAGGGACATTCAGGTTATCCTGAACGACTGCCTACATGTTGTATCTGGTTGCTTACCATCAATCCTGGTCCAGGCACTACTTAATGAGACTGGTGATATGCACACAGACATTTAGGCAAAGGAACTTCTAGTCAAACTGTGTCAGCGTGCAATTGCTAGGGGTTTGACTGATCCGCTAGCCCGGATTATCATTGACTATATGTCCCTGCCTCAGAAGGCCCGTGATTTGCTGGGTGCTCCTGGTTTAGGGGCTTCCCTCTTGCTGCCCTTGAAGTTGTCAGTTTGCCAAGGGTTCAATTTATTGACTCCTCCCCCCCCCCCGGGGTTTGGTGCGGTGCCGCCCTTTGTTCCTTCCACAGTGGCCGGCATCTGCACCCCGCTTGTATTACTGTTTATAGTGATGAATCCTTCTGCGTCAGGACAGGAGTGGGTAGGATTGGTGTATGCGTACTCAGTCATCGGCTTGAATAAAGCTACCGTCTTGTGTCTGTGTCTTTGGCCTTCATAGGAGAGCTTCTTGCACTTGCTGTGGTGCTTAATGTTAGCATGGATCTACGCTCATCAAGCTTTTGTGTTGTTACTGATTCTTTAGCTGGCGTGGGGTTCCTCCAACGGTGCTTTAGCACTTTGGACGTTTCCCATCCTCTGGCCCACGAGATGGGTAGAAATTATTTTCGGCAAGCCAACTAGGAGTGGCAATTATGATTGTGTAGACTTGGGAGCACATTGGCGAGTTTTGGAACGAGCTTGTGGACTAGCTGGCCAAGAGACCCAGTTGTATGACAGTCCCAGTAGTCAATTTTGTGGTCGGCCCGAGGGATCTTCGACCGGCCTACTTTAGATCCTCCTCTAGGGTCCGGCAGGAATTCTGGGCTGCTGGTGATACTGGCCGTGCATTATTTGGGATCCACCGTTCTGTCTCGTGGCTGGAGGCCCTCGATGGTCTGTCACGAGGCGAAGCGAGACTTCTCTAGAGACTGCATACAGGACATGTCCAGCTTCAGGCACATCTCTAACGGCTGGGCTGGGCATAGACTCAGTTGTGCAGGTGTGGAGTGTCAGACGAAATGGTGGCTCATTTTATATTTGATTGCCCACTTTGGATAGCACAGTAGCACTTTGTTTTTCATGATGGGGATGACCCTTTGGCTGTAATTTTAAAAGGCTGCAGGTCGCTTTGCGAAGTAAGTGACGGATTCTCTATTGGTTTACTTGTTCTCCGCCCTCCTGGCATTGTACAGCTACATGTGCACAGTAGCGTTTTCACAGTAGTTGTGTTGTAATATGCTATAGTTGAGATGCTGTTATATGGTATTGCTATATAGATACTTGTACACATAGAAAGTTTATAACAGTGGTGCGTTGGGTACACGGTGGAGACTGTCCTCAAAGTGTTGTGGTAGGCATAGGGTTGCTTTGCCAGTGATGATAATTTGCAGGGTGTCGCCGTGGTTTTGTGGAGCAGCATTATGTTAACGGCTTGCCCTGTCTGCTGTACTCTTGGACAGGATCTGTCAGTGAACCCATGAGTGGTGTAATGCGCTCCAATGTCACTGGTATTGTCGTGGAATGTATAGCGTTAGTGTAGGTTAAGGTAATTTTGAGATAGGGCGAGTGTATGGCATCCAAGGTCGTTAGTACTCAAATAAAAGTCTGTGCCTGCTTTCAAGGTTTAGGGATTATATTTTTTGCTGGGTACGTTGCGTCAAATGGCAAAAACAACCACTAATATCGATGTAGTCCCCTAAAACAGCTTTTGAAGCTTGAATTACTTCTTTCTCAAAGTCCATATTTACATTAAGCAGGTCAAGGCATAACTGTCTAGTGGAACATCCCTCGATGATAGTCTTCATAAGTAGTCAGCGTTTTATTTTGTAGAAGGTATTACACCGCCGTAACGAATACTTTGTTAACAGCAACAATAATGACGGAAAGCTGTTGAAAGTGACGAGAGGCTCTGGAGAAATTGCCACTCTTAAACCAGGCTAAAGCTTCTGAAAAGTTGCAAACACCCTGTTCTGTTGCAAATATGACTATTCGCTCTTCAGAACTAGGGACGGATTCTCCATTTAAAAGAAAGTGATTGTGGTGTGGATCACCTGCAGTGCACAGTCCTCCTCGAATGTCAGTTGAGTTAAGCTTTGTGGAGATTTCGGGTTATTTTTTGATCTTAGGGCTACGAAGAGTTCTTTTTGCGGAATCCTCACCAGGTATGCGGGCTCTCGTGGTGTTTATATTTTAGGATACTGGTTCAGCAAATGTTACTGCTGGTTTGGTTGATTCCCTGAACACATTTTACTGCTCTTACTTCTTCCCCGTCAGCTGGATGGTTGTGTTCAACTGTTTGACTGGTTCACTTGTTTCTAAAGTCGTCTTCATAATTCCTTTGCACTTCAAAGAGCTGGCCTTCGAGCAACGCCAACGAATCATACACGTCGATAGCCGTGTGTATATGATTGAAGTCCTCTCTCCAGCAAAACTGAAACTATTAATTTCTCCGTTTCTATTCAATATATTTCGACCAAACTTGGCCAGATAGTAGATAGCAACTTTTCCAAACTTTACACCAACTTTTATTTAATTCCGTGCAAGAGTAAACGTAGAGAGCCACACGTAAATTTGAAAACTGTTCACTTCTTGTTGTTGTTGTTCTGGTTCTTGTTCTTGTTCTTCTTGGCTGACACGGTTTCAGAAAAAACTACTGCACCTACCTAAAATCTGAAACATGATCTGAGCCAGAAATTTCCCTGGGCTTCAACCTTACAGGGACCACTTTTTCGATTGGTCCATCCATTCCGGAGTTACGGGAGCCTAAACGATCATTTTGATTGTTTTACAGTGTTTTAACCATTGTATTTAGGGAACAATGCCACTCAGCAAATTCCAGATTCATTCTTCGTGCATGCAACAATCGACTGCATGCATAAACCTTTATAGCGCGACACCATAGCCGTAAAAAAGGTACACGGATTACAAACAAAAACGTCAAGTGTGCCGTAAAAAAAAGGGGTTATATGATTGAAGTTTCATTTTACTTGTTAAAATGTACACGGATAAAAATTGG
>JAHWFP010115842.1:0-12685 GCA_023313725.1 Lithobius niger | reverse complement strand
GAGCGTACGTAAGGATTGTCTAATTTTTCTAGAGGTATGTCCGCACTAGTGAACTTTAACACTACATCAGTCATCAAATCGGTGCGTGCTTTTTTTGATACATTCTGCTTCACTAATGAAGTAACAGTCACTTGCCTTTTAATTCCTCGACTGCTGTTTTCAGTAGTTTCATTGTCGGTTTCCGTCAACTTTTTTTCCTTGGCCGAATGTTTTACTCCTTTCAAGTGAATGTCAATAGTCGACTTTCGCCGATGATCCAAACTTACTTCGCACGCTTTGCAAAATAACAAATCGCCGCTACAATACAGTCGTCCTTTGTATTCCTTAACACGTTCCCGAGCCGTTATATTGCCCACGTGGGAAGGATTTGCTGCCATCTTCGAAATTCAGTGCACGCCACGAACGTCGATCGTAACAACGTGTCGTTCTAGGAGTAGGAGCAGTAGGAGACACGAAATGGCGGGAGCGCTGCACATTGCGCAAGCGCGCGATGCCAAGACTTCCGGTTTGCCGCTTCTGCTTGTACTTCCGTTCCCACTTCCGTTTTCGCGATGTAGAACGCGGACGCGGCCGATTTGGTTCAACAAAACTGCTACCTCAACTAACAGAAGACCTTATTTTACTGCTAAGTCAATACAATTTCGATAATTTTCCATAATAAAATAGGTTTATTTATTTATTTAGGCAAAAATTGCGAATTATGCGGGAAAATGCGTATTTTGCGATCGCAAACTTTCGATTTTGGCTTCAGCAAACGATATACACCTCCCCATTTCAAAGATGGGATCTAAATTCTTCATAGTAAACAAGTTGCGAATTTTGCGATATCGCAAAATCGCGAAAAGTATGGGTCCTTACTCATGAGTTAACACCATTTTGCTGGGCTGAAACTTGGTTTGACACTCCCCTTAACCCTTAAAGTGCTGGCGACGCCAAAAACACAAGCACAGCTTTGGGTCCTAAAAACAAGAGTCCAAAGTATGCACGAGATGGCCAACAATGGCGAAACGACAACAATACTAGGTTCCCTTAACAAGCTGACTCTAGAGACGGCCGTGGCCGAGTTGGTAGAGGTATGTGCCTGAAGTTAAAGAGCTCTAAGGTGCTAGTTCGAGTCCCGTCCAGGTTACCTCTACTTTTGTGGTGATAGAAAATTAATTCAGCAGTCAAAGGGTTAAACATTGACTTGGGATAGAAAGCTTCGTCTTCTAGCTTGAATGCTAGCACTCCAGCCAAAAACTCGGGATAATGTGCCACTCCTCTGCTGCATCTTCACGCTCTAATGCTTGGTTTTTACGGGGTCCATAATGATGAAACTAGATAAAACCCTAAAAAACCCATTCCTAACCCTGATCCTATGCATGGGATGCTGTATGCCACTCGTCACTTGAGCCGACACTGCTAAGAAGGGGCTCCTCATCAGCCCTCGTCTCGTTGCCAAACGTCCTTTGTAACAAGAATCTAATAAGATACCTAATAGTGAAAATAGTTCTTTGTTTGGTTGGCTCGGCAAAAAACCCAGCAGCAGGCCTTTCTCACACTGTCGGTGACATCAATTGTCAGAAAACAATTTTTTGCAGCCAATCTATTTTCCACACATTTCCTAGTTTTTATTGAATAACTTTTTAGTTCTTTGATGTATTGATCTAGCTGTTCCACTAGTGAAAGGACGATTAAAATGGTGCATTGAAATATCAAATTTGGTTAACAGTGACGAAATTTGGCCAAAATTTGTCCGTGGGGGCCTTCCACTAACTGTATGCAATTTATCATTAGGCGTCGCGCTAATTTTTCCATGGGGGCTAGAAATATATCCATTTCTTACTTCCTACACATGACAAGGGCGAAACGAATGCGGTTTCAGCAAGCGAAAGAGCAGAAACGTCTGCTTGTTTAGGGGTCCATTCATTCTACTGAATGGTTGACGTCCATACCAATTGATCATTTAATATCAATTAGCTCTCACCCACAAAGATATCTAGATCTACAAATTACTTACTAAAGTGATTGTGATATCATTTATTTTATGCTTTTCCATTGCTCAAATTTAAAATAATTTATTCAATTAATTCGGAAGAACCTAGTTCCAACCAGCTCCTACCAGGAGCGTCCCTCTGTTTTAGCCATACTACAGATAGTGACAGAAATACCTCGTATCGCTTTGAGCACTGCTGTAGTATGCTGGTGTCTGGTTATGCTCTGTAAGTTTTCGAAGTTTGCTACGGAAATTCGCAGACTTGTGGACGCCGGTAAATTCCCCTCGTGTGTACGTAAAAACTCCGTCTGATTTGCATCTTGCATGTAGAAAATTTTCCGGAAGTGCGGTTTTGAATCCGTCAATGTGCCATATGCTTTGGCATGAAAAAATCTAAATGCCAAGAACAGCTAAGTAGGTATAATTTTGTCATTCAAAGCAAGTTTCCCCTATTATTCCCCCCCCCCCCCCCCTTGCCTGGAAAAACATCTATCAACTACGGTTAGAGGGTTTGAGGAAATACAACTGTTAACCTCACCAACGTTTTTGTAGTCTCTGATGCATATGTCATTTCTCCCTACTCTAATTTGCCCTCGATTGAATCCTATCAACCTCACTCATTCGGATTTGAGTTTTGTTACGGATCAAATAGATGTGTGGTTTAAAAGTGATATCTGGTATTGATGTCAATATCTGCAGTATGGTAATACAGAGGGGTGCCCCAGCGGGAACTGGATTACTCAAATTATTTTAATTTTGAACAAGGAGGGGGGGGGGGAATAAAGTAGGCGATTTTAGCTCATATTACTGAAGGTAAGTGTTTTAGCATAGTAACTAATGTTAAACAGTGTTAAAATGTAGTTTTCTTTTTTTCATCAGCTCAGTATAAAATTTCACCGCAACCTTATTAAATACACTGGATGTTTTAAGTTTTTTTTTTTTTATTGATTAGTGGCTGAAGCTTACGTCTGATGATGTGATAGAACAGATTTGCAAGCTGGCAAAAAAGGGCCTTACACCTTCGCAAATAGGTAAGGAGAAAAGTTGTGGTTAAATCAATTCACAATGTAGGTGGGAAATATTTGTAGAGATAGGAAAATTTACTTTCTATATGATGTTGGAAATGTCCATTACCTGTGATTTTTGCATTCTTCCCGGAATGCTGTCTTTTCCCTAGAGGTTTTTTAGTTGCGTAGAACCGGCCAGCTTGGCAGCTCAAGTGTGCATGCGCATGTTTTCCGTTGCAACTGAATGGCATCTTATTTCCTCTACCGCTCCGCCCGTGTAGATGCTTTAGTTTTTCATAACCTCTCTTTTGGATTCTCCGCTACTCTTCTTCACTTGTCACCACAAGCATCTTTCGTTTTGGTCATTCCGGAACCCCATCGACTGTCGCAATCATCCCGATGGTTTGGCCAGCCTCATCGTTCAACATGCCGTTCGCTCGGTCTTCGACGTCTCTTTTGGTTTCAACTCGGCCAGTTTCGGCTTACCACCCGGTGCTCCTCGTCCCAACGCCGGTTCCTCGATCTTGTAAAGAATTATGTCGTTATAATTATACTCCTTAGTAATGCAATGGTGAGCCAAGCGCCCACTGTGGACAGTTGGAAGGGTGAAACATTTGATGCAGTAGTGCCGACGTGATACTGCCCTGCAATGCTGTGCCAAAATGAATTTGAAACCTTGCCTGAGGCAAGCAGTGCAGTGCAAACACATGGGACGAGAGTTGCCAGCGCATCTCCGAAAACCGGGAGGAGGGAAAGCTGCGAGTCGGCGCGATATTTGATTTTTTTGGTAGAAGCTACTGCCACGAGCTGTGATTGGCCAGGACTGCCTGTAGTGAAAACCACCAACCAAAAGAGTGACTGTGGGCAAAATACCAACCAGGACTCTTTTATTTTGCAAACACGATTTTTTACTCCTCTCCTAAAATACTTACCTGTATATTCTGCTTTCCGTCCCAAACCATTAAACTTAATGTGCTCTAGGTTCATGCCTCCGCGCTCCCCGGAGCCCATCGCCCTATTAGGCCGAGCTCCTTTCTCCCGCATCACAGTTTGTTTGGGACGCGACACGGAGTGGTCGCGCGTTTTCCGTTTCGGACAATTTATATGAATACAGGAGTTAGGAAACTCGTATCTTGCCCCGGGAAGAGTGGTAGGAAGTGTGGACATCGATTAAACCCGGCCGATCCACATCTGTTCTGCAGGTCGTGCAGGATTTGTGATTTCGTGACATTTCAATGTGATGTGTGTGCGTTGGTGAACCCCGACCTCGTGGGTGACATTACAGCAACATGGCAACGATCGGCCGATCGTAAAAGACAAAGGAAACTTAAAAAGGAGAGGGAGGCTACGGCGACAGCGAAATCTAGAGCAATTATGGAGACACAAGATGATGTTTCAGTGATTTCGGGAACCACCGGGCATTCGGATTTTGACGGCCAGGACCTTGACAACCCGCCATTGGTCGAGGAATTCGACGTAACGGAATTTATTGCGAACTCGGTGGCTTCCGAATGCGGGGAAAATTCTGGAAGAAAATGCTAAATTTCAAGCTGAAAGCGCTATACAACAAGAGATTATCATCAACAAGAAGGTACTTTCGACGTTTGAACGTTATTTTGGTGATGCCGAGGAATTCAAAGAGAAATTCAAACTGCTAACGGTGCCGACCCGACTGGAAACGACTGGATCGGTAAGCGTAGAACAAAGGGCGCAGTTTGAAGCGGGAAACGACAACGTAAGTCCGTGATTAATGTTGTAGTGTCGCCGAAACGGCGTTGTGTTAGTGACGTGGTGGAGAAAACGACTGGTGCGGCTTGCCCGGGTCGCCCCCTATCGGCGGCCGCCCAGTCGCTGTCGCGAGACGGCAGAGACGATGCTCAACCTCCGTGCACAAACGTGTCGGGGGGAGGGAGCATGGCTGGGAAGCAGCTGCTAACGCTGTCGCCCATGCAGTCGGGCGGGCAGTCGTCGACGATGTCGCTGTCGGGTGGCCAGCAGGCGCCATCGGCGAGTGGACGATCGGTCCCGTTGGAGCAAACACGTGCACTGCTACAATCATATGATAACTGGAATAAAGTGAATCTGCCTTTAGGAGTGAACCAGCCATTGGGAATTAATCAGCCAATTGGATTTAATCAACCAGTAGGGACTAACCAGCCTTCAGAATATATTCAGCCTTTGGGAGTTAGTGAATATCAGTGGGGCAGTGCGGGAGCCCAGTGGCAAAACAATTTAGGGTACCCACCGTGGCAACAACAGTAGGGTTGGCCACAGTACCAGTGGGCTTCTAATTCGAGTTGGTGTCAACCGTGGAATGGGCAGCCTCCGCCCCCACCCCCACCTCAGGAGAGGGGGGGGGATGCGGGGGAGGGTGCTGAAGTAATAGATGAAAACCCTCAGGACTTGGGCCTAGTGCCCGAGACGGGGGGTAGTGATGGAATGAGTGAAGTTAACTTGTTGGTTAAGGAGCGGAACCCTACGGGGGATGACATGGAAGAAATTGAGTGGAAATGGGTAGTGGGGGAAGTGAATGCATCATTACCCGAGCTATTCTGCCCCAGAGTAGCAGCGCCAGTGCCAGCAGCAGGGGAACCCCCTGCATTCTCATTTGCAAACAAGGACAGGATCATGAAAGACCCTTTGAACCTTCCACAATCCCAGGTGCTGTTCAGACAGTTATTAGTGAATGGTGGAACACTGAGGGAGAAAGGGAGAGTTCTGTCGGCGTCAGGGCCCCTCCCCCCACCCGATTTGTCTAAAGGTACTTTCTTTTTCAAAACCACTAATGCAGGGGCACCAAAATTAACCAGGTACAAGACGTTTGAAGAGACAGAGTATGTTCCAGCCACAAGTAATATGGAAATGGATTCATCGCTACAAAAGCCGGCGATTTTCAAAATCAACGCGTCACAATTTGAGGAAGAGGAGAAGGTTTTAAGGGCCAGTTTGAGGGCCACTTCGACTGCGGATTTAGTGTATGCAGCGGCCAATGCTAAGCTGAGGTCGTTCCTTGAGGCCCCACCTGATGTCAGAGACGTCAAGGAAGTTGAGGACACAGTAAAGCTCATGCGTAAGGCATCTGAATTTCACTCGGATGCCATCAATTGGGGTACGAGGTCGTTGTTTAATTCTGTTCTGCATCGACGTGACGCGTACCTGAATGGAGCGAACATTGGGATGTGTAAAGACACGTTGAAGAATTTAAGACTATTGCCTATACACAAGTCTAGTCATCTTTTCAATGGCCAGCTGTTGACGATCGCCCCAGAGGTGAGGGACAAGATCAAGCCTCAATCTCAAGGGACTCCAAGGATGCGTGGTCTCAACATCCACAGGGGCTTGGTGGTACAGCGGCCCTTTCGAGGGGGCGTCGGCATGTCGTCAGGAACGGGGGGTGCCAACGGAGGACAAGGTCGGCAAGCAACCACCACCAGACTACCAGCGAACACGGGCAGGGGTCAAGGAGGACGGGGCACCTTCCCTAGGATTAGAGGAAGCAGGAGGCCACCCATCACAAGGAATTGACTGGGGAACGCAGTACTCTCCCCCCCCCCCCTCTTCATGGCCAGGTGGGAGGGAGAGTACAGCGACACTGGAGGAAGTGGAGAAGGGTCACGGAGGACAGTTTCGTTTTAAACATCGTAAGACACGGTTATATCCCGTCGTTCGTGCGGCCATCGCTCCTCTCGACGGAACCCCCACCATGGCTAAAGGCCAGGAGCGAGTCGCTCGAGTTCATCAGGGAGGTGAAATCACTTCTGGAAAAAGAAGCGGTGGAGGTGTGCCAGGAAGGAACACTGGGTTTCTTCAGCCCGGCGAGGGTAGTCCCCAAGAAGAACGGGGGAAACAAATTAATCTTCAACCTCACCCATCTGAACAAATATATCTCGAACGAACATTTCAAAATGGAGACACTGGCTTCGATCAGAGAGTCGCTGAGGATTGGAGACTTTGCAGCAACAATAGACTTGGAGGACGCCTACCTCCACATCCCACTACACCAGTCAGTGCGGCACTACTTCCGGCTGACATGCCAGGGAGTGTGTTATCAATTCAAGGTACTCCCCTTTGGACTATGCACGGCTCCAAGGATCTTCACCATGGTGATGAGGCCAGTGTTAGGCACCTTGCACCAATGGGGTATCCGAGCGTTCGGCTACCTGGACGACTGGCTGTTTGTAGACCAACGCTGTGCCCAACTCACGAACAATATTCACAGGTGCCTCAAACTTTTACAAGATCTGGGGTTAGGGGTCAATTGGGTGAAATCACAATTGATGCCCACGAGACATTTCGAGTTCCTCGGGGCCAATTTCAATTTGGAGACTTTTGTTATACGGCCTGCGGACGCAAGAGTGGACAGAGTCTTGGAGGCCACACACGGACTCCTAACCAATCGTTCGACGACAGCTCAGGAGCTGTCAGTGATCATCGGCATCCTCGACTCGTGTGCGACGCTGGTCCCGATGGGGGCGTGGAGGACCCGCCCCCTACACTGGTTTCGGAAGAGGGAATGGAAACCAAGGAAGTCTTGGGAGGATGTGCTCTCATTGGCCCAACTCCCAGTAGCAGAAACAGCTTGGTGGATGGTAAGGGACCATCTTGTGCAAGGGGTGCCTGTCGACACACCTGCGACGGACTGGCTGTTGATGTCGGATGCGTCCCTTTCAGGGTGGGGTGCGACATTAGGGACAGAACAGTCGGCGGGTGTATGGGACCCACAGGAGGCGGAGCTTCACATAAATGTGCTAGAGCTCAGGGCCATTTACCATGCACTAGTTCATTGGCAGGAAAAAGTGGCAAACTGTGTTGTGACGGTGCTGTGCGACAATACGGCGGCGGTAGCGTACGTGAAGAGAGGGGGTGGGGTACGCTCCTCCTCACTGTACGAAGAAGTAGGCCACATCTTCGGACTTTGTCTACAGTTGAACGTTACTCTTGTCCCGCGCCACATAGCGGGAAAGCTCAACGTACTGGCCGACGAGCTGTCCAGGGGAGGATTACCCCCAACAACAGAGTGGCGACTTCATCCGGAGGCGTGCCAGCTCCTGTTTCTGAAGTGGGGGACCCCTCTAGTAGACCTGTTTGCGACGAAAAGGAACGCCCAGCTCCCCCTGTACTTCTCTCCCTTCCCGGACGAGGGAGCTCTAGGGATGGACGCGTTCAGCTCGGACTGGACGAACCTGAGTGCTTACCTGTTCCCCCCGTTCCGGTTGTTACAAGAAGTGCTGAACAAGGTAAGGAGATCTCCAGGCAGATTCATCCTGGTGGCCCGCGGCTGCATGGTTCGTGGATCTCCTGGAAGCAGCCAAGGAAGCCCCGGTGGAGCTCCCGAGGTGGAGAACCCTACTCACACAGAGGAGAGGATCGGTGACACACCCAAAACCAGAGGTACTCCATCTTCACGGGTGGCTACTTTGAAGATCGAGCTCGGGAAGAAAGGTTATTCCAAGGAGGTGGCTGCTTCCGTCTTACAGTGTATTCGGAGTTCGTCGGTGGGAGTGTACGAAGGGAAGTGGAGAGGGTGGGTCGAGTGGTGCCTCACCAACGGGGTGGAACCATGTGACCCCTCTGCACAGGACGTGTGTGGCTTCCTGGTGGATAGGTTCAAGAAGGGACTTACACCTTCTACTATCAAAGGGTATCGTGCGGCGATAAACTCGGTGCTTTCGATGATTGGAAAACAGGAGATCGTTTCAAATAACGTGATCTCTAAGTTAGTGCAGTCGTTTACAATTCGTCGTCCACGAGTGAGACGATTTTGCCAACAATGGGACCTCCCGAAAGTGTTGTGTTTTCTCTCAGGACCGGTGTTTGAACCCCTTTCTAAGGCATCCTTCGAAAGAGTTACAGTAAAGACGGTGTTTTTATTGGCATTGGCAACTGCGGCTAGACAAGGTGAACTGGCCGCGTTGGCCAGAGGAAGAGATTTTCTCAGATACACAAGCGACTGGTCGAAGGTATCATTTTTACACCCACCTGGCCTTAGAGCAAAAACCCTCAAACCGGATGAGAAACCCAAACCATTGGTAGTGGAAGCGTTGACCAATGTGCTGGGGAAAGAGTGTGGTGAAAGGGTGCAGTGCCCTGTAAGGGCACTCAAACACTACCTAGTGGCATCTAAGGACGCGGTGGAAAGCAATTTCTGTAAGGAGGGTAAGAACCAAGGACACAGACCCTTATTTGTGAAACTGGCGGACGATGGGTCGCCTACAGACGAATCAGTATCCCCGGGCTTGATAGGCAGGTGGATCTGCAAAGCCATCAGAGAGGCATACGCTGGGGAAGACGAGCGCAAGGTGGGAGAGGGTGTGAATGCCCACGAGTTGCGGGCCATGGCAACTTCGTGGGCATACTCAATGGGCACCACATTAGAAGTGATGGAGGCCGGCAGGTGGAAAAGCAAGACGACCTTCATTTCACACTATTTGAGAGAAGTAAGAACGACAGGACAGGCTAGTGGAAGTCAACCCTTCATTGCTGCGGGACGGGTGATTAGGAAGTAGAGGTAAGATTAGTGCTAGATTTTTCTGGGCATCCGTGAAGGGTGTTCAGGCGATTTAGGTTCATGCATATGCGCGGGTTCGACGCCCCCTTGACAGGGTGACAAATTCTGCAGAAAATACAGGTAAGTATTTTAGGAGAGGAGTAAAAACGGGGTTTTACCCCTAAAAATAGTTTTTACTTATCCTAAAATACTTACCTGTGAGGACCCTCCCACCTCCCGCGTCGAACCGTGCTCTGGTACGGGGAGACAAACTGTGATGCGGGAGAAAGGAGCTCGGCCTAATAGGGCGATGGGCTCCGGGGAGCGCGGAGGCATGAACCTAGAGGACATTAAGTTTAATGGTTTGGGACGGAAAGCATTTCCAAACATGGAAAGCAGAAAATACAGGTAAGTATTTTAGGATAAGTAAAAACTATTTTTAGGGGTAAAACCCCGTTTTACTGGCCAAAAGTGTCATGAACTCATTGGCGTAAAAAAGGCAAGCGGAATCCTCCAACTCTCTATAAAAGTCGAACTCTCTCGTGTTATTGTTGTATTTCACTTGGAAATGGTGCTGAAGTGCTGCCCTGCACTATGTATTATCTTTGTTTGTAAATATCCGTTATGCTAGTTAAGATAAATCTTTTAACCAAAGTCTGTGTTGGGTTTATTTCAATGCACACCGCACTTTGAAAGGAAGCAGACGGCGTTTCTCCGGCTAAGTCGAGCAAACACGCCGGAGTGGTGGCAGTATTATTCAAACTCAAAGAACAGGGCATCACACCCTGTCTTTCGGTTGTCTCAACCCATCGTCATGGCAATCTCCCATTTTTCGACCGTCACTCCCTGTTCGCCATTGCCAATTGTCGTCGCTGCACCACCCAACTCTTTCATCTGTCTTCGGCCGATGCTGCAGCTTCTGCCATCTTTTCGACCGTCCATCGCAGATCATATAATGATAATAATAATAATACTAATACATTTACCATGATAAGTTGTTGGAAGACGGAAGGGTTGTGAGCCGCTTATACCATTCCATTGCAAGGTAAAGGAGCAGTTTAGTTACGAAGCCCTCTTGATAAATGCTGACAGGTCTTCTGTTAGCAATTCCTTCCGGAAGCCCTGCTCAGAATCCATACGTGCCATATGGGAGCGGAGGGTATTCCAAATGGGAATCACCCTCACTGCAAAAAGATATTACAACAGTCGACCGTGGATCGCCTAGTCGCAAGTATCCACGTATAACCCCTGGTGTTGTGGATACTAGGGGGCAGGGATTGAATTTCGAAGAAAATTTTGTATGCCAAAATATATCAAGCGGCGAAGCTCCATAAGCTCTAGTCCCGCTCGTGAAAGGCGTTAAATGTGGTCAACATTTCGAAGTCCAGATAGGCTTTTAGTGAATTTTCTCTGAACAGATTCAATTAAGTTGATGTCTTTGGCCAAAGACTGAGACCAAAGCTGAGTAGCATATTCAAGGAGTGGGCGGACAAAGATCTTTAATGTACGTACCTTGGTGTGCAGATGGCCAGGTGTGAAACATCTATTAACCACTGCTAATCATCTGACAGCCAAAGCATTCGAGCAGTGTAGAGAAGACTTCTGGTCACTGTTGAACTAGATCCCTGATTTCGTCCACAGACTGAAGAAGCTCACCGTCAAGCAAGTAATTATATTCTGGGCACACAATTCCAAGATGTGTGGACTTGTATTTCGACGTAGACAGAGGAAACTGCCACATATTCTACCAACTGTGGACGTTATGAATCCCCGCCACAAGCTCGGGTGATAGACCCAAGCCCCAATTTTGAGGTCATCCGCAAATTTAACTCCCTAGGATGTCAAATTTTCCAAGTTGGTCATTTGCATAGACCAAAAAGAGCAAGGGGCCCAGTACTGAATCTTGGGGAACACCACTAGGTATGCTAGTATTGTCTGACAGCGCATGTTCAACTTTAACCTGTTGATAGCGGTTACTGAGGAAGGCCTTAAGCCAATTTAGCAGAAGTCCAGAAATACCACATCCGATGAGCTTTGCTACCAGTTTACGATGAACCACTAACTCAAACGCCTTTTTTAATTCAAAGTAGACGACATCGCTCTGGACCCCAATGTCCAGTGCATTCGAGGAACTCGAGTTGATGCATGGAAGAACGACCCAGAAGAAACCCAAATTGGTCATACTTGTAGTGAGCAGCTCAAGTAAGTAAGGCAGTATTGTATCTCTTATAACAGCCTCCACGACTTCGCACGCAACACACAAGTGCAATGGGTCTGTAGTTTTCAGGGTTAGACGGATCCCTTTTTAAAGATAGGGATAACAGTGGCGTTCGTCCAAATTTCTGGAAGTTTGCCCTGCTCGGGAAACATGGTGAAAAGCATGGATGAGGGGTAGCAAATCTCGGCCGAGAACTGTTTAAATAGAAAGGAGTCAGGTCCACAGGAAGTACTTGGCTCGAGTTCGACAAAACGTACAAAACCGCGGTCTAGAAAAGTATCACACTCCTGAAGCCACTGAGTGTTTTGTGGCCAGGCCAGGGAAGGTTTTGGATTTCATCATCGACAACAGCGTTGGACACAAAAATAGAACTTAGTAGCTCCACCTTAGACTTGCAGTCCGTTAAGAAAACATTGTGTTGAACGGTGGCAAAACGCGTGAGGACAAGGTTTTTTTCGATGGAATTTAAAAGGGGCCTGTTTGTTTCCTCCTCGAATAACCAATTCCTCCGTTTTACAGTGCCATGCCTCAATTGCTTCCGAATGAGACCATTTTGCAGTATAAAAGATCATCATCGCAGCCGTGTCAACCTCGTCGGCCTCGGTCCTTTGTCGTTCGTCGACTGCTCTTGCAGATCCTCCCGTCATTCGGCCATCACATCAGCTCGACCTGTTGTAGAAATTTGTATTAACACCTACATGTGTTGGGCTTCCTAGCAGTGCTCTGCTTTGCGATGTTAAATTAGTGTAGTTGTAGCTCGCGCGATGGCGCCACTTTCCTATAGCGAATGTACAAGAGTGACGCGATGCACGCTGGGAAAAATAAAGAGATTTTCATTTTGTTCGCTTGTCAAAAACTTGGCAACGCAAGTCGTAACTCGTAAATGCGTTTCGTAAATTCTTTTAATCAATTAGTTGTACAATACTCTGCAAAGGAAAGCAAAATGCAACACGACCGTTCCCTGCTGGTCGGTCCATCGTGCTCACTCTCCAGTCATC